>JAXIVD010000794.1:104456-109456 GCA_036785275.1 Cancer borealis
TCCTTATTATCTTCTCTGAATCCCCTCTCTCCCATCCTGCTAATCATTCTTCTCCTCCCATAGTCTCTCCTCCTCCCTCCCTGCCTACCCTTCTCCCTTCCCTTCTTCCCCTTCCATATAAGAAGAACGTAAGAACATAAGAATATAAGAAGACTACAAAAGGCCAGTTGGCTTACTCGAGGTAGCTCCTGTGAACCTAAAAACACCCACTACCATCTATCGTCACTGTCCATGAATTTATCCAACCTATTCTTAAAACAATCTATAGAGTTTGCACTCACCACATGACTGCTGAGCCTATTCCACCATTTCTTCCCTATCTCTTTCTTGAACCTGAATTTTTCTAGCATGTAACCGTTCGTTCGCATTCTACCTGGACCATTAACTATGAGTACCTTACTTATGTCCCCCTTATTGAATCCCTTGACCCATTGAACCCTTATAACCTCTCCTCCTCCTCCTGTTTCCTCCCTCCCTCAGGTATACACTTATCACCTTTCCTTCCTGCAGGTGACAAGTGACTCAGTGGATGGTGAGCCTCGTATCAGGTGAAGTCTGGCCACAGGTGTAGCTAGATATACCTGGTCCACCTTGAACACACCTGAGAGAGAGAGAGAGAGAGAGAGAGAGAGAGAGAGAGAGAGAGAGAGAGAGAGAGAGAGAGAGAGAGAGAGAGAGAGAGAGAGAGAATAGCTGAAGGAGTGAAAGTAAGACAAGTATTGTGTACTAAGGTGTTTATTTACTTTCTCTTCCTATATTTTTCCGTTTCGTTTCATTCATCTCCTCCTCCTCCTCCTCCTCCTCCTCCTCCTCCTCTTACTCCTCCTCCTCCTCCTCCTCCTTTTGATCGTATTGTCAAGTTATGACAAAAAAAAATTGTATTTCATCCTATATTAGTCTGCAAAACATAATTGCACTTTCTTAATTAACGACTTATACACACACACACACACACACACACACACACACACACACACACACACACACACACACACACACACACACACACACACACACACACACACACACACACAAGGAGATGGACAGGCATAGTATTAATCATCTCCATTTATCACCTTCTAAAAAAAACCCTCCCCTCCCCCCCAACAATAATACCGTCAGCAGGGAGAAGCCTTGAATCACAACCCCCAACACCTCTAACCTCCCTCACCCCCGGAAGCTCTAGCGGAATTGACAACCAGTTTTTGTTCAGTTTCGTTAGCGACAAGAGCGAATGTTTCTTCCATGGGATCGATCGTCCGTAATAGTGCTTTCATTGCTGCCTCGAGGGTCACTGAGGTAGGTAGGGATGGGACGCTTCCTTATATATGTATCCTCCACGAGTACGCCAGCTGGAGTAATAATTAAATAATGCGTGGTTGACCTTGAATGGTATTAAGACTTCAATGAATTAATGAACGGACTTGCCTTCCTTCATTATGCAGACAGACTTGGGTTAGATATAAAGACAGATAAGAAGGGATTTGCAAGCCCTTACACTAATTCAAAATGACGTACCAATTAAGACAACAAAATGTAATGTTAGTAAGTTCTATAAAATGACCATTGAACATTAACCATTTATTTTAAACAGTCCAATATATTTTCGTCTATAAATGAAAGGGAGAATATATCTTGTTAAGGATACTATAGGGGTTACTAAACACATGTAATAAATAAAAAAACAGACGGAAAGGAGAAGGGAAGGGTTGCTGTAAAACTGACATTAGGGAATTAACTAAAGGGATGCTATGAAACTAACTAAAAGGATGGTATCAACTTAAGAGATGGTCATAAATAACAAGCGTAACGCCCCCAGGTGACCAGTAGGGCCGCGGCCTTGAGACCAGGAGGAGAGAGATATGTGTAGGCGAGGGCGGAAGGAGGATAACCGCCCTAGGGATCATCTGGGGCGGATCAGAGAGAGAGAGAGAGAGAGAGAGAGAGAGAGAGAGAGAGAGAGAGAGAGAGAGAGAGAGAGAGAGAGAGAGAGAGAGAGAGAGAGAGAGAGAGAGAGAGAGAGAGAGAGAGAGAGAGAGAGAGAGAGAGAGAGAGAGAGAGAGAGAGAGAGAGAGAGAGAGAGGGTGGGAAGCCCTTGTAATCTTCCTGTTTCTCTGATGAATGAGTCTTAGAAATGGGCACTACCTTCCTCCTCCTCCTCTTCCTCCTCCTCTTCCTGCTGTTCAGTGGGTTGTGTCAGCACACCCGTCAGCCAGTGTCAGCCGCACGTCCTGCCTCCTTGATTCATGCCCGCTCACGCTTCTCCCCCCCCCCCATCCCAACCCCCAACATCTCCCCTTCCTCCTCCCTCTACCTTTCCTCTTCCTCCCTCCTCCTCACACTTTCTCCCTCCACCCTTCCACCTCACCTTAACACCTTCTTTCCTCACACTTCTTTCCATCCATCCTTCCTTCCCATTCAATCCCTCTCCTCTATTCTTTGCTTCTATCTCTCCCTTTCTTTTTCCCTCCCTTTCTCTTCCCCTTTTATCTTTCTCTTCTATACCTCAACTTTTTTTTTATCCTATCTGACTCTTACACACACACACACACACACACACACACACACACACACACACACACACACACACACACACACACACACACACACACACACACACACACACACACACACACAGTAAATGACCTTTTCTTATCCTGGTGTGGCAAGAGAGAGGAAATATATGTCACTTACGGCTTCACTTACTATACTGACAAGATGGATAAGAACTTCCTTAAAGCTATATAGGACTGGTATAGGATAGGGTGGTGGTGGTGGTGGTGGTGGTGGTGGTGGTGGTGGTGGTGGTGGTGGTGGTGATGGTGGTGGTGGTGGTGGTGGTGGATGGATAGAGTGGATAGAGAGACAGTTGTTCTAGAGAGTTAAGAATCAGGGAACAGGTGGTGTGTGTGTGTGTGTGTGTGTGTGTGTGTGTGTGTGTGTGTGTGTGTGTGTGTGTGTGTGTGTGTGTGTGTGTGTGTGTGTGTGAATCACCTGCATGTTTAGCACCTCACCTCACATCTCTTGAAGGTCGAGGCTGTAACTGGAGGTCACTTATCTGATCAGGGTCACGTGTGTACATCTCCAAGTTGACCTTTGACCAGCTTTAAGGGCTGCATCTGTTCCAACACATACACACACACACACACACACACACACACACACACACACACACACACACACACACACACACACACACACACATAGTACATTTCACTACATCTACCAAAATCAACACGAAACTAACAGGAAAGAACGAAAATGTATACAAAAAAATAAACATTCTTCATTCTCAAGGTCAAGCGAGAATGTCCCGGTCTCTCCCACGTGCACTCAGTTCGACTCGCGTTATTTGTACTCACTCAGGTTAAGTTAGAATAGGTTTTGTTAGGCTAGGTTAGTAAGATAAGGTAAGGTTAGGCTATGTTAGATTGGGCTGTACTCACTCCAGGAAGTTTGTGATCTCTTGGCGGCTGCAGTTGGACCAGGTGACTTGTTTGGCGTCGTTGGTGAGGTGAGGAGACATGACGTGCTGGGATACGCCGAACTGAACCTCACACCCATTCAGAGGCCCGTCGTGGTTCATGCCGAAGCTGTAACGAAGAAACGGACAGTCATGAGAGAGAGAGAGGGACACACAGAGAGAGAGAGAGAGAGAGAGAGAGAGAGAGAGAGAGAGAGAGAGAGAGAGAGAGAGAGAGAGAGAGAGAGATAACATTTAACATAACTAGTGTTTACTTTGCAGTTTTAAACGCTGCGTTGGGGGAGGGGAGTGGAGAGGGCCTGTGAGTGATGGAGGAGGGGGAGAGGAGGGAGGATGAAGAGGCATGAGTGGCGAGGCTGGAGTGAGTGAGTGAGTGAGTGAATGTTGCAGTGACGGCTTTGTACTGGAGGAGAGAGGCTGACGTAATCCTGACGCCTGACATTACCACAACAAACCTTCACTTCTGACTCACTATTAAATTACTTGGTGTGTGAATATCTATTACCTTACTGATGACTGACTTGATAATGCATTAGTGTATTACTAGGATCAGTCTGAGATTACGAAAGTGTTTGTTATCTATATATTAATTAGGTGATGATATGTAGGTGTTTGATAAGCATTAGGAAGGTTAACTTAAACAAAAGAAAACAAAAATGGTTTGATATGGAGAAATGAATGGAGAAAATAGATAATGAATTGACAAATTAGAAAGAATGAAGGTAAACTTTGAAAAAAAAAATGGATATGAAGAAAAAAAAGTTATAAACATATAGGAAAACAAATGAGCTAAATAAAAACAATGAATATGAGATTGGTAAACGAAAAAAAAAATGCTTCTTATACTCACTTATGTCCGAGTTCATGGGCGATAGTATAGGATATTTGCAGTCCTGTATCCTCGTTCAGATTGCAGGATCGTAATGGCTGACACATGCCCGCGATCTCAGACACTCCCAGCGTAGCACACCAGTCCGATAAACTACTGCAAATGTTGTACCTGAAGAAGGAGACAATAAAGGGGATAATAATAAATTAAATAAAATAAAACAAAAGAGTGCAGATTAATGTTGGTGAAGGAAGGAAGGAAGAGATGAAATGCAAAGGTGGTGAACAGATTCGAAAGAGACAAGAGAATACCAGAATATAATCAGCTTAAAAATAACAGTTGTGTGCTGGGTTTGGTGGTGGTGGTGGTGGTGGTGGTGGTGTTACCTGGTGAGGAGGACTGCTACGTCATGGTGATGTGGATGCGTCTCATTGCTTGGGTTAATCAGCTCCTGCCACTGACAGAAGCTCCTGAGGGTGTCGTCAGCATTGTGGCTGACTTCCAGGGACTGACGGAGGATGTATTAAGACTACGTTTCAATCTTATTCTCTCTCGCTCTTTGTCTCTCTCTTTCTCTCTCTCTCTCTCTCTCTCTCTCTCTCTCTCTCTCTCTCTCTCTCTCTCTCTCTCTCTCTCTCTCTCTCTCTCTCTCTCTCTCTCTCTCACAAGCTTAACAAATCCACAGAT
>JAXIVD010000795.1:0-2500 GCA_036785275.1 Cancer borealis
GTTGTATACATTTATATATTAGTGTGTATACAAGAAACATATTAATAAGCATGAAAAAAAAAAATCTAAAGTATATAAGAAATGTTGCATCAGACACATCAGTCAGTCAGATACATACTACAACCATGCTATGATAACTAGAAGGGCACTCAGTAAGGCACATGATCCTCCGCCGCCGATCCTCATACTCGTGATTTATTTTCTGACCATGAGCCTGGATTTTGACCTTTTAGAAATTAATGGTGTGGAGCCTGATGCTAGGGAGTTATGTTGGTGATATTTCACAAAGTTGTGATGCGGTTTTACAGAGAAATAATTTTTTACAAATCCTGTTGATAATAGCGGCCAGATCAGCGCCATCCAAAAGGAATACCATTGGCGACGTGGATTTTTACTTGAAATTTACCTCTGACCTTGTTTCAGGTCATATCAATGAAATTTCATGAGGTTGCGATAGATGGTGTCAGGAAATTACTAACATACCTTTAGAAAACAAAGTTAGAATATAACCTCTCGCTCTGCTTTGTAAGCTGAGAGTATTTGAATATCTTAATGTTGAAATGGTATTACCAAGCATGTAGAAAAGAAAGTCGCTTATTTCCATTTATAATAATATGTGCATTAAGTGAACAAGTGAATAAAGAATTAAGGAGAGACGGGAGGCATGAAGGAGGAGCACGTGAAGGAAGATGAGGGCGGAGGGACGGGTTCCTTGGCCTATCCTTGCCAAGCCCTCAGGTTCATCCGTGGAATGCTGCCGCTCCTGCATGACATCGGCGTGTTGCTGAAGAAGAAGAAGAAGGAGCACACAATTAATATTTATTCACTACACTTCTCACTTCAATCTGCTCATGCCAGTCTCCCCTGGGATACCCTTGCAAGAGATGCCCACGAGTGATGCATTATCTTACAAGGATAGAATAAACATCTCAATCTGCACTCAACAGAGGTGATATAAACAAGGTTCTCATAGTCAGGAAGCAAGTTAGAACACGAACAAATGGTTTCATATTAGATAAATTCAAATTCAGGAAGATGGGAAAAATTTGGTTCACTAATATGGTAGTAGAGGAGTGGAAAGAACTCAGCAAGAATGTGGTAAGTGCAAAGACAGTAAATATTTTCAAGAAAAGGTTAAACACGTATGGGTGAAGAAAACAGATGGTAAGTATAATCCATTCAGAAACTGTCCTGAGTAAGTCAACTGGCCTCTTATAGCCTACTTATCAACTAAAGAAATTGTGAAAATGTAGAGGAACAATATTTATAAACAAGTAATTTCTATGGCCACTTAAAAGTGTTCCTAGATGGAAAAATGATCATGTCACCATTTTTCATTATGACTCACTAGACAATGCTGGTGACATATTGTACATTTGTTATAGAATCTATTTTGTCTGCTACTTTATGGACCCCAAATACCAACTGATGCTCACAGCCCTGAAACTCTACAGCTAACCATAAATGTTATTATTACTATCAATATCAATATGATTATTTCTATTATTTTTGTAATTATTATTGTTATTGTTATTAATATTTTTATTATTAATATTATTATTATTGTTGTTATTATCATTATTATTGTCATTAATATTATAAATATTATCATGTCATTATTATTATTATCATTATCAATATTACTATTATTATTATTATTATTACTATAATTATTATTATTATTATTATTATTGTCATTATTAATATTATTACTATTATTATTATGATCATTATTATTATTATTATTATTATTATTATTATTATCACTATTGTTATTATTATCATTATTATTGATATAATTGATATTATTATTAGTTTTATTATTACTATTATTATTATTATTACCATTATTATTATTATTATTACTATTATTATTATTATTATTATTATTACTATTATTATTATCATTATTATTATCATTATTATTATCATCATTATTATCATATCATCATGATTATTATTATCATTATTATCATTATTGATATTATTATTACCGTTCTCATATCATGAAAACATTGTGTTAAGAAGACTTTTGTTCAATGGTGGAAACCCCATTTGAAACGGTGTTCGTGAATAGAAAGATGAAAAGAACAGGGTAGGAAATTGAGCCTTACAATCCGTTGTTCGGGAGTTGGAATGCGAGAGGCTGGACAGCTCGTATTGTATCAGTGTTGTCGCAGATTACTCTTGCCCAGGATGCTTTCCGAAGCTCTTGGAGCTGAACTGCAACGCCAAACCATCATGTCAGCATCCGTAAACAGTTTCCGCAACGAGCAAGAGATAAGAAAAAAAAGGAAGCTGCATTAGAGGATGAAGATAATATAAAATAAAGAAAGTACAATGTACAGCAATTGATCAGAAATAGTCAGTCACTAGCATGTATTGATATCTTTATCTATGGTATACATAAGAACAAATAAATGTCGATGACCAGATTTATGACTAGTGTATCCATTTGTATGTATACGATACTTATGTTGTAATTTGCCAGTTTGTCTGT
>JAXIVD010000795.1:7500-15000 GCA_036785275.1 Cancer borealis
CGTTGTCCTTATTGTGAGAGAGCCTGTCATCAGGGGCCTCTTGTTTGAGAACACAGACGAGGAGTAATCCCGTCTCAGTGTTGATTAATTACGACTCAAATAACGCACTGTACGGAGTCCCCTCGTGGGAGGCTACTTTGCAGGGTGTTATTGGACTCGAGAGGAGTTATTATTCAATCAGAAGTGGGTGGAAAGACACCTTGTGGGCGGTATTCTGGTTGGAGCGATAGCTCCTTGTCTAGGCACTGTAATCTTGTGCTCACTGTAAGTCTCTTTAGAATGTAAGGAGGAGAAGGTGGTTACTACTGGGAGATTCCTTGTTCTTTGGAGGGTTAAAAGAACTGGCGACCTCTTAACGTTAACGAGGTGGCTGTAGGTGCTGTGTTTGGGGGCTAAGAGTGCATAGGTTCCTTAACCAGGCACTTCTTGTTTAAAGCCTATTGTCCAGCCACCGGCGTGTGGCCCTCGGAGTGACTAGTCCTACGGGATAGTCGACTTTCCTTGTCCTTTGGTGGGTTAAAAGGACGTATAAACATCAGCACTACAGTTCGTACACGCCCGTAACGTGGTTGTGACTGGGTTGTTCATAAGTGGACACCCGGCACTAGGGCATAAGAACCGTGTCCGTTACGGTGTGACCGTAACAATATATATATATATATATATATATATATATATATATATATATATATATATATATATATATATATATATTTGAAATTTTTTTGTCTACATGAGGTACTGGTAGTTAGCGGGAGGAAAAAAAAGTTAAGGCATTTCAAGATGCATAGTTTTGGAGAAAATGTGTGTATTGCATTTTTCAGAGATTTAAATGCTTGTGTTTTGGAAATGTGGTAATTGAACATATGTTTGGTAGGCACGATGTACCTGGGAGAAATGAAAATGAGAGAGGAATTCTATTTTTCTCTCTTTGATGTTCCTTTATAACAACAATATAGATAATATTTGACACAAACCAATGTTTGATAGTGTAAAAGTATCACTCAAGAATGCTTACCCATGGAAGGGAAAGGAACATGTGCTATGTCATGGTCCACAAACTGCGCCCATTGCATCACAGATGATGTGAACTGTGGGTCTGGTTCGTCTAAATCAACCATAGCATTGTTGCTGATCTGTCTAACATTAGGCAGAGGACTGCCATCCACGCTGTTCAAACGGGGCTGCCAGATACCTGAGAAGGAAATTTAAAAAATTAAGGTCAACAAGAACTTAGTAGATGGAGGTTATAAGGATCTCAAATATTAATGAAACCAAGGCTTCACTACACGCACCGTCGTTGTAGGTAGGAGGCAGAATCCTTTGGCTGGGTGTAGTGCCCATGCCCCATGCTGCATTATTCGGGTTGTTACAAGAGCCATCGATGGTGCGATATCTGGGATTGAGATTTCTGCAGGATGGCATCGGAGGACACATGTTCGCCAGCACTGTGCTGGACACTGGCACATTCCTCAGACCAAAACTTCCTTGCCGAGTTGTTAACTGAAAGCTGCAAAATATACAAATTTATCAATCAATCTACATAAGTGTTTGATTATGTGATTAGATCGACGAGCACAATAATTACCATTGTACATGATCACACAAAAAAGAAAGAACTACGCATACAAGCATATAGGTTCGTAATATATACTATTCATAATTTATGTTATTAAAAGTTCTGATCCCGAGAAACTGAAGGTTTGGCAATGGCGACGCCACTCACTCCCTAAGCATGTTGGTAGAGGCTTCCATGATGACCTGGGCGTTGTCGGCCATCCTCTTCGCCCGATTACTGACCCTAAACTGCCGTAGATGTCCCATGGATGGGGTGTTTTCCTTCAGAACCAGGTTATTACTGCATGGGTAAATCAAGTGGAAGAGAACACAGACTCTGGTTAGTGAATGGAATACAATACAAAAATACTGATCTTAAATTAGCATTATCTCCAATAGCAGCATCTATGAATACACTACAGGACAAAAGCTTCCCCAAACCTTCTACCAGTCTATTCTAGATTACTCCATAAAATTTCCTATGTCATCTCCCCATCTGGTTCTCTGTCTGCCCTGTCTTCTACCATCCTGGGGTTGTCATTTTGATACGCTAACAAGTCCATCAACTATATCTTCGGCGCAGGCAGTCCATGTCCATTATTCAATTTTTACTGTGATATAAATGTCTTCAACTTTGGTCTGCTTCCTAATCAATGATGTTCTCTTATCATCTCTGCATACTTTGAAGTTTTTGTTCCACATTTGAAACCTCATCAATATAACCCTAAGTTTTGAAAGGTCAAAGCTAAAGTCGAATTTCAAAAAAAATTTCATGTTGCCAATGGCATTCCTTTTGGACAGTATATTGGGCACGTCCAACACTCAGAAGACCGCATTGACCAACAAGATTTTCAAAAAGTCTTAACTCTTTCAAAACGCACTACAACTTTCCGAAACATCACCAACATGACCCCGTACTCTAAGACTGCAAACAATATTTTTTCTGTAAAAGTGCCAAAGAAATATCAAAAAGTAAAATAAATAATTGCATCTTTAAATTGTACCTTATTACGAGTTGAGAGAGAGAGAGAGAGAGAGAGAGAGAGAGAGAGAGAGAGAGAGGGGGGGAGAGAGAGAGAGAGAGAGAGAGAGAGAGAGAGAGAGAGAGAGAGAGAGAGAAAAAAAAATGTTTCCCTAAGTGTACATATATTCAATAAGATAAATATTACTTCATAACCGTAATTAAATCTTTTCTCACATACCTGATGAGGTTCCTTTCTAGGTTACCGGTATTTCTCATGGTTTGGATACCTTTCTGACATGCTGCGTTTAATCCATTGGAATTTAGATTTCGAATATTGACGTTGAGTCTCGCGGCTGGGAATATCTTGTTGTCACCTTTGCCGCTAACTTGTGAACCAGCTGTATCAGAGCGGAAGATAAGAGAGAACAAGAGTGTTTACATGAATAATTAGTGTGTGTCGGGGGAGCGGGGAAAGGATAACGCAGACCATGATTAATCACACACACACACACACACACACACACGCACACACACACACACACACACACACACACACACACACACACACACACACACACACACACACAGGTCACTATTGGCATTATCTCCGGACTTACCTGCATGCGTTTGCGCGGGGCAGCATACGCCTTGGGCTCCATCTGGAAGGGTGCATTGGTGGCGGATCTAAGAAAACACAAAATAGTTAGAGCTTGCAAATATATCGGTTTTTTAATAGTTTCTACTTGGATAGATTACATTTGCTTTATATATTATGGATGTTTTATAAATCATATATGCCTTGCTCGCCATCACTCACCTGATGAAGAGCTGATGTACAGATAACCATCGGGGTGCACCTGCAGGCTCCTCCTCCCCCGCCAAAATTAATTGCACCTCCTCCTCCGCCAACATTACCTCCACCTCCCTCTGTGGTGTAAAATTTCTTTACTTACTGTAACATAGAATTTTTGGCTACTCGTAGAGTATTTAGTGTGTGTGTGTGTGTGTGTGTGTGTCTGTGCGTGCGCTTGTGCGTGTGTGCGCGCACGCGTGTGTGTGTGTATGTGTGTGTGGACATCCTGCAGCGATAATTATATTTGTTTACACACACACACACACACACACACACACACATACACTTACAAAAAAAAAAGGAAAACAATCCGCTCTACATTTAGAAATACATTGATGGAATTAGAAGTCGAACATCTAGCGGTTACAAATTTATAAGAACATAGGCTCTGGGTGAAGGTCGATTCTGTAGCCTTTCACTCAGGTCGGTCAGTCTTCCTTTTCCTTGGGTTGGATCTAGCAAGGAGCAGGAGATTGTATGCCAAGGTCAGCTTATCGCCCGTCAGTGATTTAATCCAACCATTATAGCTTTTGTCCATCATTATATTTACTTTCATGCATAGAATCATTAGAAACTAGATTCATCACACTTGTCAATTATTAGTGTCTTTTTTCTAGGTTCTACTCTCTAGTCGTAATTACAGTTCATCAGTTTTGCCATTTTGTGCGTAATAGTCAATAACTTTATAACAAAACTAACGTCACTAAGAAAGTTATCTATATGCTCATCTAGTTCCCGCTCTTGTCCCAGCAGTAAGACATAACGAAAACATAAGTAAAATGAGAAAGTGTAAAAATAAACTAGCATTTATACTGGATTTTCAGCACATTACTACGCAAGCTATCGTATCTTCAAGGATGTTCACCATTACAACTCTACATTCATTACCTGTCATGGTCACACATAAAAAGACAAGAGAAGAATAATGACGAGAAACGAAAACATCCATTCCAAATGAGGTCACAGTAAACTTGGCTGAATTGTGGATATTCCTAATGACAAAACAAGCCAATTTCTGTACGATAACTGTGTGTGGAGAGCAGACACACATATGGAATCCACGGCTATGACCTAAAATCCAGCTGCTTCGTACGGACTATACCTTTCTACAACGCAACCTTCCACGCCTCACCTCTCACTTCCTTCACTTGCTGACTCTACATGACTCAGCAATATGCAAGGTCATTTAATACTACAAGAGGTTAACAACCTACCGCAGAGGAAATACCAAAAGATGTCGTGTCGGAGGATTATATGTTCATGAAATTTGATCAGGTGATTCACATTACTTACATATGTATTATTTATTTATTTATTTTATTTATTTATCTATTTTTGTTTTATGTCTTGGCCTACAGCACCTGTAGGCTATTTACTACACGGCTCTGATGCCCTGTAGTAACCATCGCCCGTTGTGGTGGAGGCAGTATTTTTTAAAGTGACGCCTGTGGAGGTTCATGCCGACCCCTGAAGTCCTCGATGTACTCTCAGACGAAGAGTGTTGACTATCAGCATATGGGCTTCTTCAGCCACTCGATGTGCATGAATATAAATAAATGAATATATATGTATATATATATATATATATATATATATATATATATATATATATATATATATATATATATATATATATATATAGAGAGAGAGAGAGAGAGAGAGAGAGAGAGAGAGAGAGAGAGAGAGAGAGAGAGAAATAACATACACACGTATACGTAAGCACAAATACAAACACAATCACATAATCAAACTCGCACACGCACACGCGCGCGGGCGCACACACACACACACACACACACACACACACACAACTTTCCACGCAGCTGTGAATGGGTACTGGATGTTAGCCAGGGGCTGTGACCTGCCTTCTGGGATGGTGGCCTGGCACTTGCCTCGCGAGGTGTGAAAAGGTGCCGTTACAAAGGCTACTATACCCACAATCCCCAACAGTGTGAAGTATGATGATTACTGAGTTGTGAGTTGTATTCTGTATGGAATACTGAGATGTATGCTGAAACACATGCAAAGCCTTAAATAATAACTTTTTTTCTAGTGAACCTCTACTTCATACTTTGAAATTTCAGATGCTTGTTTGACGGATTACAATTTTTATCATCTCACAATTATATCCATTTTGTATTGCTATTTTGATCAGCTTTTTCTGAATGAATAACTACAAAACGATTATAGCCATATTGCTTTATGTTGTAGTTATATAGTTTTGAAAATTCAGTATTCCTCAAACGATGCAAATGGTACGAAATTACCTCTATGTAGCTACTCTGAAACAGGTGCTCTTTTTGTGTGTTGGCGTGGGTCAAGGTGTTCGAGATTGTCTTAACATAAGGGTCCGGTGTAACATCATACAATTTAAGTACAGGTAACTATTTTTGCGGTTTCATCAAAAGTGTGTCACAAACGCGAGTTGCCAAGAGTAGAGTAAAAAGTGTTCTGCAATGCTAATTTAGTCAATTTCCCTTACGCGAATATAGAAATAAACTATACATTGCTAATATTTATTATACAAGGTAGGCGTTATGCAGACGACCTTTCAAGCACTTTCTTCTCAAGTCTTTAATCATGTTACACTTTACACTAAATTTGAAATTATTCTCCATAAGTTTGAAGTGATATTTTATGACTACGTTCACCATTGATACTAGACCTTGCATCATTCCATCCACTACACGCAGTACAAACACGAAACCTTTCATTCTTCTCATTGGAAACTGACAACATGGATTTAGTAAGATGTCAGTATATTCCTGGTTACTCCAGGAAAACTTCCTATCTCATCTCTCTATCTAGTTTTCTGTCTGCACTGTTTTATTTATCATCCTAGGATTGCCATTGTTACTCTAATAGTCCATCTATTATTTCTGTCTCATAACGTATCCTGTCCTTATTTATTTTCTTTTAAGTGTGATCAAGATGTGTTCAACTTTGGTCTGCTCCTTAATCCATGATGTTCTCTTCTTAGCTCTCCATGTTATGCCAAGCATTATTCTCCCCATTCTCCTTTGGGAACTTTGAAGTTTTCGTCCCAGGACTTTCGTAATACTCCAGGTTTCAGATCCACATATTGAAACTGATAAAATGCACTTATTAGATACCTTTCTCTTCAGTGATGGGAGATTATGTTCCATAGTACTGTCTACCAAAAGCATTTCATCTCATTCCTATTATTCTTTTGATATTTTTGATGATCTGTTCTTGCACTAATATTCTGTTCTAAATAAATATAATCCTGAACATATTCTATTACTTCATCATCTATTCTAATGGCATGGTCGAGTATGAAATTGTTGAGTATCATCTTAGTTTTCTTCATTTTCATCTTTAAACTCACTCTCTGGCTTTTTCTGTGCAACTGCAAAATAATCTATCATAGTTAATCTGTCGATTCGTTCATTAGAACAATATCTAGGCTAATTTAGATATTCTCTATTCAACTCTTTAAAAACTTGGAATGAGAAGGGTTAAAGTCTTCCTCTGAAACCAACATGAACAGTATGGATGAAATAGTGTCGCTATTTTATATTTTTTCTACAATCTTACATAATTCAAACATTTTACAGGTATGTATTTCACAGGTTAAAAGTGTATTGTAAATACAACCTGTCTTAAACCCTAACCTCAAACTACTTATAATATTTAGTTAGCTTGGTTCAAGTCACCAAGGATGATTGTGTTCATGCAATTTTATCCGGGCATAGCTAGTTGGTACGTTGCTGTCCAAGAAGATCTCAGACACTTAACACCATGTCGGCGTTTTCACACGAACGAATTTGTGCGTGAGCTCACCCAAGTTTGTGTAGGCCCGTTGGCCAACACAATTTTAAGCTCACTCTCAAAGCATCCGCGCTGATCTTTGCCGGAGTCAAATCCAGTGGGTGTAGGGACACACTGTTTAGGTTGATAATGATTGTTCAAGAATACCCTCACTAATTTACGAAATAGTTGTTCGCTATAACATAAGAAAAAAACATAATCTCGTTATGAAAGAGTGCACATGTAAATGACAAAGAAAAACCCCAGTTAAGCAAAATTTTAACAGTATTAATTTTAAACTTCAAATATGGAAACTGTAAACCTAAGCATGAAAAAAAATTTCATTTTACGAATG
>JAXIVD010000795.1:25000-75000 GCA_036785275.1 Cancer borealis
TATAATGAAAATAATGATGATAATAATAATAGCAAAAATAGTAATGATAATAATAATAATAGTACTAATAAATAAATTGATAATAATGATAATAATATCAATAACAAATTGTATAATTTTGATCTTAAAAATAATATTAATAACGATAATCATAAATAATATAAAAAAAAAATAATAATAATAATAGTAATAAGGATAATAATAATAAGAGTAATAATAACAATAATAATTAAAAAAATAATAATAATGATAAAAATAATAACAATAATAATAATAATAATAACAATGATGACAACAATAATAACAAGAACATGTTAATAGTAATAGTAGTTTTAAGGTTTTGAAATCCATGGAGGGAATAACGCAAAGTGACCCAGTGGTCATGGCAATGTTCGCCCCTGGCTTATCAGTACTTCAGGATGTGATTTTGTATGAAAAACACATGTGAAGCAAGTGGCATACGCGGATGATCTATCAGGGGCAGGAAAAATCACACACTTAAAGGAATGATGGAATAGTAGTGGTAATAGTAGTAGTAATAGTAATCATAATAATAGTAGTAGTAGTAGTAGTAGGAGTAGGAGTAGGAGTAGGAGTAGTAGGAGTAGGAGTAGTAGTAGTAGGAGTAGTAGTAGTAGTAGTAGTAGTAGTATGTTTTTATATTCTTATGTTGTTAGTAGTAGTAGTAGTAGTAGTAGTAGTAGTAGTAGTAGTAGTGTTAGTAGTAGTAGTAGTAGTAGTAGTAGTAGTAGTAGTAGTAGTAGTAGAAGTAGTAAATTGCAAACGTACGTTTATTGACCAGTGTCGAGTCATTGTTGCAGAGCTTCATTCCTTAACTGTACTCGACTGTCCAATCTCCAGGATCTCGTGCGTACTTGCTTCTGCAGCCGCACCACTGACTGCCAGCTGTACCCTAACATGAATCATAGTATATAATAACCTGCTCTACCTTATCATGTTCCCAGATTTCAATACTGTTGCTCTGATAAAATATTTTTAATGTTTGAATAACAATTTTAATTACGTTTACCTTAAAATTGAAGAAAAACTCATCGGTCAAGATTGTGATAACCAAAGAAGTGTATTTAATAATGATAATAATTATTAGAAGTGATATGACAAAGAAACTATTGAAGGAAAATAGTTTAAGTGAGGAAGGAATGAGACAGCAAAGGTCTGTAAGCAGAGTTTTCGTCTTCCTCCCATGTTCTAATGCTTCTTTCTATTTAACCTTGTTCTATTGTAGGAAGAATAATTGTGGAAGGGCTCCCTCAACTCCCTTGCATCACCTTATTAGTCGCTCTCTCTCTCTCTCTCTCTCTCTCTCTCTCTCTCTCTCTCTCTCTCTCTCTCTCTCTCTCTCTCTCTCTCTCTCTCTCTCTCTCTCTCATATATGAATACAAAGCAAGAAACGGATACCTGAGTAGCAGTAATGTCACGTGTGGGGCATGAAGGCTAGACAGTCGCATTACAATTACAATAACAGTTGTATGCCAAGCCTTTCAAAATATGAATTGTTCAGTCATAAGCTGGTAATTACAACTAGTTATGAGTTAGAAAGAAATATCTTAGCCAAGGGCCGCAGTTCAAGGATACTATGTACAGTACGTACTACCATTAGCTGCTAGTCATTCACCATACATTAGAAAATGTGGCAGTAAGGTATAATTGACCGTGCTAATTCATGATACGGAATTAAACCGTGGATACTCGCACACTGGGTTTACTTCTCCTGACGTGCACTGGTGTTGTAATATTTCAGACAAACTTATAAACAAAAGATAGGCAAGAAAATGTGTTTACCATAGTCCGGTATGTGTTACGAATCAGCGCTATCTGTTGAGAGCGCGCAAAATTACATCATTTTGTTTGTAACAGGAACTGATGTAAGATTTAGAACAAAAAAACTAACCCGTGGCCGAGCAGGCAGGTGGACGGAGCCTGCTGCATGGTTAGCCTACTGAGAGGGAGCTAAAGATACATTGGTTAGACACGTAGTAAGTGCTGAGTCAATAGGTAGCTTTAAAAGATGGATAGGGATGACAGGTAGGATGGCTAAATATTGGATTATTCCAAGGGTGGGGGACAAGGAGCTGCCTCGTGTAGATCATTAACCGGCCTCTTGCAGTCTTCCCATTTCTTATGTTCTGATGTTCTAAGCTTAAAACTTATAAAAGACCCAGACCGCAAACAGTAAGCATCAGGATCTCGAAGTGCCGTTCTAAAGGCAATACTTCCGCCTTTCAACAGAACAGAACTATTAATTAAACATTATCAAACAAAAAATAATATAACGTGTTACAACCACATTAATCTCTTGTTTCTAATATTTCCCATTGTAATTTGTCGTATGAACACATTTACAAATAACATATCAACATTGAGGTTTTCACATCAACCAGACGTAAACAACACATGGCAGAGGGCAGCTGATGGTGACAGCTGATGCAATACTTGGTAGGTTTTCTCGAAGTTTTCTATGATATTCTTCATCAAGGTGTTTTCCTAGTAATGTGCCGTGATTCTCTGTGCCTGTGTTGTGGGTAAAATTTTTGAAAAGTGGTGTGTGAAGGTTACTGGAGGCTATTGGTTGCACTTTCAAATATCACCAGAATAACATTATACAAGGTGACTGCTACTAATCGAAGAGTTACTTTTAAGTGCAAATTACAGCATGAAATTGGTATAGTTTTATCAGCTATTTCTGAATTATACAAACTAAAACTACACAGCTGATACATAACCTTATGGGATGTTTGTAAGTGTGTGGTACTAAATATCACAGTTATAACCCAACCTTCCCACTCCATAGGCCTGGCAAACACTTTCAAGGTAAATCTGTATAATTACTGCTCGGACGATATCAATATAAATATGGAGTGGTACATACTATACATAGTGTATTCAACACATCTGTGAAGGTTTCATGCGGTGCTCGTCATTATTTACCTCGCAAAGCGTCTTTGAAGTTATGTTAGGTTACGTTCGGTTATGGTTAGGTTAAGGTTAGATTAGATACGGTTTGGTTTGGTTATATAAACTTTTTATATTGTATTACCCAAAATGTAGGCATTTCACCCTAGATTTTTTCCTCCTCCGGATTGCCATATATGGCCTATATTTGATTACAATGACGAGCACCGCCTGAAACCTTCACAGATGTGTTGAATACACTATATAGTATAGTATGTAGGACCACCTTTATATCCATATCGTCCGAGCAGTAGCTTTGCAGATTTACCCACATTCAATTACTGTGAAGAACCTCTGACTTCATGCAAAGCTTGATATGAAATATAATTATTTCCGGTAAAATTTTACATCTTCACCAGAATACATCTGGATATAAATAACATACAACATACTTTTCATATAGATTTTTATCTATTTCACATGATTTAGACATTCATTTTCATTGCAAATGCATATATAATAAGATCTCCTCATCACCCCCAACAAGCCTGGGGACTTGTGTGATTGTGGGGTTCTTAGGTGGGGAAGATGAAATACAGTGATTTACGCTAAGAACAAGGTGCCAAAATCACTAACATAACCTAACAATGACCTACTAATGAACGCACAATGCACTGATGGTCACTAAACCTAGCATGTGGCTACGAAAAAAAATGTCATTTACACCTTGCCCAACTCCCGATTTTTAGTCATCGAAAACATTTGATATCCTCTAAATTAGTGATTCCCAAACTTTTCCAGGCTAGCACCCCCTTGGCTAACAGGTGGATTCCTAGCGCCCCCCTCTTCTCCCCACACATACACAGGCGAACACAAATTTTTTTTTATATATATTTATATATATTTATCTTAGTAACTTAGTTAGTGTTTATGACATATTATGTCATTTAGATTTTGTAAAAACAAAGTTATTTAATAGCTGCTCCTAATGCCACCCTGCTGCTCCCCTACCGCCCCCTTTTGCCTCACTGCCCCCCCAGATCTTTCCACTGCCCCCAGGGGGGCGATACTGCCCACTTTGGGAACCACTCTTCTAAATTAACATAACATAACAAAACCTAAATCAACCAAACCTTGACCTAAATAACAGAACCTTGTTCAAACCAGACTAAACTTTACCTTATTCCCAAAGAGAAGGACTCATAGAAAACTTTGAATATCTCAGAAACTAGGAATTTGCGACAGAAATGTAATTAAGAAAACATTCTCAGAATGCATCAGATAATGTAAAAATATAACTCAATTCTCTAGAGCATTTAGGGGAAGATGTAAAATAATACCTTATTTTCTTCACAGAATTGTAGCTGCAAGTTTATTGGACAATTTTACAGATCTTGTGCTGAGAACACAGAACCTTCACTAAGCCAGAATGGTGTTAGCTGATCTGGGCCGGAAGATCACTTCGGCCCTAAAGTCCCTCAACAATGCCACAATCATCAATGAGGATGTCCTCAATGATCTCCTCAAAGAGATCTGTGCAGCACTGCTCGAGTCTGACGTCAACATCCGTCTGGTGAAACAACTCCGGGAAAATGTGCGCTCTGCTATTGATTTTGATGAGATGGCCGGTGGTCTCAACAAACGGCGAATGATCCAGACCACTGTCTTTAAGGAACTTGTAAAGGTAAAGTTACTGATTTAGTAATTGATAATATATAAATATAATAATTTTTTTCTTTATTTATCTACATTATCATTATTTACTTGCTTTGTACCACCCATTATATATCAGCCGTGTGGTGGGGGCTACAATAATACTACCACCATATTTCTTGTGGATCATAAAAGACAACCAAAACAGATGAAGTAATAAGTCTGGGAAGCCCTGCCTCTGTCTTCTCTCCTACGAAGAAGGGGATGCGAGAGTAAGATATCCCTTAACACAAAAGGCCTTGTATTGGCTACTCCATTTTATTAGAGGTATAAGTCTGCAGGTATATACATAAATAAATCTATACCAGGCTGCTATTCTCCTGAAGGGAGGTAGACAAGACAAGGCATGCATACACACATCTATTCACACATACATATACTCATCTATTCACACATACATATACACGCTTCTTTATGTGTATATATATATATATATATATATATATATATATATATATATATATATATATATATATGTGTGTGTGTGTGTGTATAATGCGTTGGGTACCAGTTCTGGTGCATATCATGCATGTGTGTGTGTATGTTTCACATATCACACCACCCCCATCCCTTGCTCAAGGGGATCAGTAACCACTCCCTGTCAGTGAAAAATCCTTAACAACCTGAGCAAGATTTGAATCCACGCCTTGCTGGATGGTAGACAGGGATGCTAACCACTGACCCATGGAAGTTCTCATTTAGCCCCTTGCCCTCAATATCAGAAGAAAATTACATCCCCCCAAACACTGCGTCAGGCCAGTCACGCAAATGGGGCCAAGAGCGGGGCTCATATCCACAACAGAATCCTAAGATTCATCCCTGCCGCTTCACATTGAACTCATGACCTCTCCCACCCCACACCAGATATGATCCAAGTCAACACATCAGAGACAGGAGAACCTATTCCAAGGCTCGTCAAGGCTGTGTCACTTATCATGCTTTCACCGGTGCTCTCCATTCTATGCACAATCATCTTTCTTTGCTCTACAGACAGATGTATCTCTTTCATTCAAAGCTCTTTCCACACCCTCCATTCATTCCGTTCCTCTCAACCTCACATCTCACCTTTGATCCTACTATTCAGGACAGACCTAGGTAGATATTGGTTCACTAACAGAGTGGTGAATGATTGGAATAGGCTGGGTAGACATGTAGTAAGTGCTGAGTCAATAAGTAGCTTTAAAAGACAGTTGGATGAGAGTATGGATAGGGATGACAGGTGGGATGGCTAAATATTGGATTATTCCAAGGGTGGGGGACAAAGAACTGCCTTGTATAGGTCATCAACTGGCTTCTTGCAGTCTCCTCAATTCTTATGTTCTTATGAATCCTGTCATATGCTTTTTCTAAGACCATTAAAGCCCAAGATACTTATTTGCCTTTTACCAAAGACTTTTCACACACTTGTCTCAACAAACACCTAATCCACACAGCTTCACCTTATAAAGCCACACTGGTCCTCAAATATAACATCTTCTGTACCCTCTCTAATCCTCTTTATCAGTACCTTACTTACTACACTCAACCTATAATCATGATGGGAGAGATGGTTGGCTGTTGAAGCTTCACCTAAAGTCTTTAATACTTGGTCAAAGTGGAGCTGATACAAACTCTTAAGAATCACTACTACCACTCATACAAATACCCCAAAAGGAAAGCCCAAACATGTAATGGGCTCTAATATTGTATAGAGAATAAAAGTTCTGATTGTAGCACATTACATTAAACTATTCCTTACACATTGCTTTTGTATTGCAGCTTGTGGATCCAGGGGTGAAGCCTTATGTTCCTGGTAAGGGGCGGCCCAACGTTATTATGTTTGTTGGTCTCCAGGTGAGTTTGATTACCATAGAAAGAGAGAGAGAGAGAGAGAGAGAGAGATTCTTTATAAACATAGATAGATTTTAAATGCTGTGAAATTATGAATTGGTAGTTTATGTGGTGTCATGAAATGAATGTATTAGAAAGGGAGGCTTCAAAGTTAATAAAATGGAATACTTATTAATAAATTCATGTAGAAATAATTAATTGAAACAAGAAAATAACTTGATAGTGGAGTTACGCCATTGTGTTAATCAAACCCTTTTGGAATAAACATATCTAAAGGATTGTGAATGAGTGTGATTCCTGTTATGAGCTTCATATTCTTCTTGACATGTTTGTACGTAGCAGTCATTGTCTTCTCAGAAATTATATTTGGACTGTGATATCATGCAAATAATTAGATGAACTTTATTGTGGTTTTGCTATTGACAATTATGTTGCTGAAAAGATAAGTCAATGCTCGTCATATCATTAGAATTGTTTGGTAGACTCATCAGTATAATAAGCCTCTTTGCAGGCTGACAGGGGCTTACATAATCAGGAACGACCTCTTGTTGTGTTACCTCAATAGATTCTTGTTAATTGTATTCCTGATTGTTGGGGATGATGTTTCCTGACCACTTGTTTTGTGTATTCAGGGTTCTGGTAAGACAACAACTTGTACAAAACTTGCTTATTACTACATGAAGAAGGGATGGAAGACCTGCCTTGTTTGTGCTGATACCTTCCGTGCCGGTGCTTTTGATCAAGTGAAGCAGAACTGTACCAAGGCTCGCATACCCTTCTATGGCAGGTAATGTATTATGTATGACTCATGATGGAGTTACTGAGAGGTTCTTCAAAGTTACTAAATTTTCAATTTTTTTCATAACAAACTGTTTCAACAAAAGCCAACATTATGTAAACAGATAAACATAGAAATCTTATTTTTTAAATGTTTTGCAGTTAATTTTTTTAGTAGATTGCCTTGACTGTATTGATATTTGTCAATTTATTTTAACTGTTTTTGTAGCGTTTTGTAGATGGTGATTTCATATTGTTTATGTTGGACATATTTTGAGACATAAATTGGATGACTTGTTTACTTTTGATGTTTCATTACTGTGTACTTGCAGTTGTCACGTTCATCTGGTCATTCCTATTTGATTTTTTTTTTTATGTTCAGTTGCATTCAGATGGACTCCTGTTTATCTCTACCCTCATAAGTGAGGAACAGGTTTACTAATAATTTGTATGATATTCTAAATTACTTGCAAAACTAAATCAAGTCCTCAGTTCTTATTTTTGTTACTGTTGGGTGTCGGATGTTGAGAAGCAGGTTCTGCAAGATTGGTAATGAGGATTACTAATTGTATGAAACATTTATATCCAGTTACACAGAAGTTGATCCAGTTGTAATAGCTATGGATGGTGTTGAGCAGTTCAAGAAAGAAGGCTTTGAAATTATCATTATAGATACATCCGGTCGACACAAACAGGAGGACTCTCTCTTTGAAGAAATGTTGCAGATTTCCAATGTTTGTGTAAGTATCAATTTTTTATTTACTTTTTTATCATTGATGGTTTGTAGTGGATGCCAAAGTGAAATTGAGAATTATCATCATCATATGAATTTCATCATGTAAAGGAAATCGATTTATATTTGTTACTGATTATCGATCTATCTATATACCAGGCTGTTCTCCACTTAAATAAGGGTAGCCAAGACAAAGAATGCATACACACGTACATATACACTCTTCTCACTTAGCCTCTAGGTCCCCATAGGCGAAGAGAAGTATATCCTGGTCAAACACTGTGCGTCAGGTCAGTCCTATAAATGGGGCCAAGAGCAGGGATGGTATACAGTGTTACAGTTTACCCCTGCCACTTCATATTTAACTCATGCCTTCTCCCTCCCCATTCCTGATATGATCCAAGGGTTACACCAGATGCTTGATGACCTGCAGGGGACATCAAAGTTATGTCATTAATCATGCATTCAATTCTATCAATCACAGTCATCCTTCCTTGCTCCATTAACATTCCTCTTTCATTCAACACTTTTCATACCGTCCATCCATCCTGTTTGTGGCCTTCCTCTCAACCTGATACATCTTATTATTTCTCTTCACCAACCACCACTCCTCCATTCTCGCCATGTGTCCAAACCACTTCAACACATTCTGCTCTGCTCAAACAGCCAACTCTCTCTTAAAACCAGTTCTCCTTTGCACCTCTTCATTTCCCACTCGGTCCATATGCGTTGCTCCACACATACTTCTCAAGCACCTCATCTCCATTACATTCAATCTCTTTTTTTTCTGTTACTGCCATGGTCAATGTTTTAGCTCCATTTATTGTAGTGGGCACAGCTACTCCTTCCTCCAACCTTCTCTTTACCTTTATTCCCATCATTACAACTAAACACCTTCATTCCTCCCAACACCTTTCATACATCATTCATCCTATATTTCACCTGTCTAAGGGGTTGGGTAGCTCTGGTACAGTGCTCGGCTCGTGACCTAAATGTTGCGAGTTCAATCCTGGCTCATGGCAGTTTCTTGGTGAGAGGGATAGAGCTCTCTTTAACTCTATCAGAACTAGTATATGGTCTATAGATACCTAGTTTGGAGGTATTATTTAATTACCTTTTTTTTTTAATTACCTCTGTCTATTCCATCTGCAGTAATCTTGGACCCTAAATAAAACATTCCACCTCCTCAAGCAGTTCACCATTCATTGCAACATTCATCTTTCTACCATCAAAACCCCTTATCCTTACTTTACTCTTAATCTTATTCACTCAAGTTTCTCCTACACACTTATTTAAATTCTTCCACCAACTGACACAATTTTTCCTCCGAATCCGTCACTGTATCATCAGGAAACAGTAGCTGATTTATATTCCACTTTTTATCATCAGCATTCACCAAACTTTCCTGTTACTGATCATATGAACATCTGAATATGTATTGAATTTTATAACTGTCTGTCATTATGTAATCATGAATATATTAATACATTGACAGAGACCTGACAACATCATTTTTGTGATGGATGCCAGCATTGGGCAGGCATGTGAGTCTCAAGCACGAGCTTTTAAGGAGAAAGTAGATGTCGGTTCTGTTATCATCACCAAACTTGATGGACATGCTAAGGGTGGAGGAGCACTGTCTGCTGTAGCTGCCACACAATCTCCTATAATATTCATTGGTACGTCAACTTCAGTATTGGAATGCAACAATAGAAGTGTTTCTATAGGCATGCGTAATAAGTTGAGCATCCTTGAGGAAGATTATTTTCTATTGTTATCCATATGTTTGAAACATAAAAGTGTTAATAAAAGAAGCAGAGAATACTGAAAGCATTCAGGGAATTTTTATTCATTTCAGGTACTGGTGAACACATTGACAACTTTGAGGAGTTCAAGACTAAGCCATTCATCTCCAAACTACTGGGCATGGGAGACATTGAAGGTCTCATTGAAAAGGTTAAAAGTTACTTTTTGGTGCACAGTTTGCTTCATGTTAAAATGTTTGTTTATATTTGTCTTGATGTTTTGTCTCACAACTCAGAAGCATGAGGTACAAACCCCAGCCAGGTAATCTCCTTCATGGTAAGGTCCCTGATCACCTATCAGAGAACAGATACAGATGTACATTAAGTTGTGCTTTGCCTCATTCTTGCATGTCATGTTCAAACCTATTGAAGTATCAGGTGTTTGTTATAAATGTGCTTAATATTTGACAGGTGAATGACCTGAAACTGGAGGACAATGAAGCTCTCATAAAGAAACTTCAGCATGGCCACTTTACACTCAGGGATATGTACGAGCAGTTCCAGAATGTGAGGAAGATGGGTCCCATGTCACAGATTATGGTAAGGCACTCGTCTCTTTCAGTCTGAGTTTGGATGTAGCCAACATATATACATTCTCCTGATATATGAGACAATGTGATGTACAAATTCATCCTTACAATTTTCATTAACCCTCTTGCTTATTGGAAACTGGGTTTTGTGATCCGGACTAAATAAATAGAAGTTATCAATAACAAATATTGATTGCTCAGCCAGCTACTCATCATTTAACCCTTCATGTTATTCACGTTCTCATACAACAGAACCACCAAACCTTCTGTCACATTTCAATAGATAAAGGACTCATATTCCCACAAAACAAGAAGGAATCCCAGTAGGGTCATCCTGATTTTCTTTTCTTTTAGTAGGTTATTTTGTTATTATTTCTGTTCTGCTTAGTTCTTTAGATAGTAACTGCACATGTTGAAGAAAGCAAGTTTTGTATATGTGCCCAAGACACTAGGAACTTATACATCTTAGTATTGCCTCAATATTGTTAAAGGCAACAATAATAAAAGTGGTAGAGGATTAAAAATGTTTCCTGGAGAACTTTAACTTCCGCAAATCAAGGAGCAGAAGTTACTAATTTTGTTTGATTTATTTATTTATTTTGTTATTATCCTTATTTATTTATCTTAGTTTTGTTTTAATTTACTTGAATATCACTTTACATGTGCAAGGAAACACAATTTGTTTGAATTTCCAACTAAATGAAAACTATTTGGATAGGTCTCCTTACATGCTGAAACCCATATTCTTCTAGTTACCTTCAGTCACCATTGTCGAGGTATTAATGAACCATACGTCAATGCCAATTGTGGCACTCCATTCCTAAACCTACATGATTGCTGGCAATGCATTCTTTTCAGGGTATGTTGCCTGGGTTCAGTACAGACTTCCTGACCAAAGGAGGTGAGCAGGAGAGTATGGCGAGGCTCAAGCGACTCATGACCATCATGGACAGCATGACAGATGAAGGTATTGTGAAATGTTACTTGATAAGAGAGTCATTTGTAATTCACAGAGCATTGGTAAGTAGTATTAGGATTGTTCTTTGTATATTGGTAAATTTGATTAATTAGTTTAAGGCTAAGTGAGAAGATGGCATGCATATGAAGGCATAGGTGTGTGTGTATACACGCTTTGTCTCAACTCCCCCTCATTTGAGGGGATGTCCTGATATATAGATAGAGATATAGTTTAGAAATGTAAGGAAGTGTAGGAAATGGAGGAAGTGAAAAAGTTTAAGTATTTGGGAACATCATCATCATCAGCCTCATTGAGCTTACTGCAGGATAAAGGCCTCCTCCAACCTTCTTATCTCTATCAGCTGCCTGTCTATGCTAGGTTACTCCAACAAAACTTCCTATCTCATCTCTCCATCTGGTTCTCTGTCTACCCTGCCTTCTTTTACATCCCTTGGTTGCCATTCTGTTACAGTCCATCTATTAATTGTTCATCAAATGACGGGTCCTGCTCTTGTACATCTTTTCTTTTAATCGTGTTGTGTACCAAAAGCACTCCATCCCATCCCTCTTCTTCTTTTGATTTCTTTTTTATGATCTGGACATGCACCAATTTTCTCTTCTATTACTTCAAAGTGTATGTGAGTGGAACCGAGGGTCCTAGAAGGAGAGGAAGACCAGTTGTAGGATAGAAGGATAAGGTGAAAGAGTACATGGTTGAAAGAATTGCTGATCAAAGGAGAAAGATTGAACTAGCAAGGAGGAAGGGTGTGGATGAGGGGAAGGTGGAGGCTTTCTTGCTTTGGCCATCCCCATGAGGGATGCGAGGCATCAGAGATTATAGATAGATGGATATTGTTTAAGGTATTTGTTGGAATCAACTAATACAAATTCTATCTTTCTATATACTTGTCTTATATCCACCATAAGGAGTATAGCAAAAGACAGCAATTAAGGTTGGGGATACATTACTCTGCCTTCCCCCTCCATGCCTTGTGTTTTCATACACGAGAATACAGAGAGGTAGTATTCTTGTATCCCTCACCACAGCTATATATATATATATATATATATATATATATATATATATATATATATATATATATATATATATATATATATATATATATATATATATATATAGAGAGAGAGAGAGAGAGAGAGAGAGAGAGAGAGAGAGAGAGAGAGAGAGAGATTATATACAAATAAACACATATATAGCAGCCTGATGGTGAAATGATTAGCACACTCATCTTAGAACTGAGAGTCCTTTAGTTAGAAGTAATGGGTTTTAATCCTTAGCTGGGTAGAACAATAGACATTGTTTAATTATATAAGTATAGATATCGATGCAGTGGGCTCCATGGAGATAAAGGTGAGCCATGATATGGGAGAAGGAAAATAATTATTTTGGATTTTCCTGTGTCTGTGTGCTTTAGTGATTAATAGAATGGTATTTGGTGATAGATGAGTGGATCACTCTTATTACTGTAAAATTGTAATCAATCCAACCCCATTATTATGACAAATATCATAATAGTCACAGTTGTACACAAATGTAGTAATAATCTGATGTTGAGAATAATCTTGTAATGACACATTAATTTTCATTAATGACCATAACAAAATATTAATCATCATAAAAATGTAATTATGCAGTGAAAAGGAAAGTGAGGAATGAGATGATTTTGATGTGCTATATTTTATCAGAGTTGGACAGTCTGGATGGCAACAAGCTCTTCCAGAAGCAAATGAATCGCATAAGCCGAGTGGCACGAGGAGCAGGAGTGATGGAAATTGAAGTAAAGGATCTCCTTAATCAGTATGCCAAATTTGCACAGATGGTCAAGAAGATGGGAGGAATGAAGGGTCTCTTCAAGGGTGAGTTATTAATATTGATTAAGATTATGATTATTTCAAGAACTCATTCACAATTTATGCCATTAAATCTCTCTCTCTCTCTCTCTCTCTCTCTCTCTCTCTCTCTCTCTCTCTCTCTCTCTCTCTCTCTCTCTCTCTCTCTCTCTCTCTCTCTCTCTCTCTCTCTCTCTCTCTCTCTCTCTCTCTCTCTCTCTCTCTTTATACTGGGTAACATTGTTTACAGAGAAGTTACATTCCACATTACATTGTGTTTAGTAACTTCAAGGCTAAAGGTTACATCAATAGTGTTTCCTATCTGGAAACCATTCTGATCGTTATTTTCTCCCAATTTCCCTACAATTTTTTTCTTCGCGTGAGAGAGAGAGAGAGAGAGAGAGAGAGAGAGAGAGAGAGAGTATGTATATATATATATATATATATATATATATATATATATATATATATATATATATATATACATATATACATATATATATATATATATATATATATATATATATATATATATATATATATATATATATATATATATATATTGTATTCTCTGTGTCTCATTCCACAGGAGGTGACATGTCTAAAAATGTGAACCAGATGCAAATGAATCAGCTGAACCAACAGATGGCGAAGATGATGGACCCTCGTGTGCTGCAGCAGATGGGTGGCTTCAAAGGGTTAGAGTCCATGATGAAGCAACTCCAACAGGGAGGAGGTCCTATGGGCATGGGCAAAAACCCCTTTAAGTGAGGTTTGCTCTCCTTCCCTGCATTTTTTGTGATAATGTTGTAGAGTATGTACTGGAAGTCCTTTTATCATGGTTCATTTTCATGTGGAGTTTTTCCACAATAAATAAATTAGTCTCCCCAAATGTTTTATTATTCTTATGCTGAAGGAGCATTATATAGATATTTGAGGGAATAATAAACACACTGAAAATGAAGCATATGATCAAGAGACTTTCAGTGTTTCTTCCCAGGCTATATGGGTTGTAAGCAATTCAAACTTATGTTTATCTAAGGGGAAAACAATATATCTGCTTATCAAGTAAACAAGGTGTTAGTTGAAAAAATTAAAGTGAAGGGTGTTTGAAATATTTTTACAATTTTAAAATATATATTTATCATGTACAAAGAGTACAATTTCTATCTTGCTAGATATGAAGAAAATTTATAACAAATGCATAGATAAACTTTTAAGGGAATTTCCTTTAACCTGTATTATGAAGCACTACATATCGTGTTCAAACCTTTGCCAAAACTACAACTACATTTTGAAGAGGGATGAGCTGGCAGGTCTGATGGCCACAGCAATAACATGAATGTATCTTGTGGCCTGGATGCTCATCTCACCTCCTTTGCGCCATATGACTTCTAATGTCTGGCGCTTACTTTAGTCACAAACTCAGTCACCTCCATGATGATACTACTTTGGGACTGCAGCAGGAATGTGGCTGACTTAGAAGCTGACAGGTTAGTATTATTACAATGTTAGAGGACAGATTAGGGAAGATCTACCATATTAAGCACAACCAAGTGCTGCAAATGAAACAACTATTTGGGTTTTCCACGGGATGCATCCTTTAATACAACAGAAAATCAAGAACACTTAAACTGAGGCAGTGACATCATTTAAACACTAATTTTATTGATAAAGATATCATTGAATTCTGTGAGAAGAGCAATGACAAAAACAATATAGTACTGTCTGGCCTCAAGGGGCAGAAGAATTGTTATCTGAAATTTTCACATACAACATTTTTACCTCATGTTTAACACTCCTCCACTTCCAAGCCCATTGCCATTTTGGAGGGCTTCGGGACCAGAGATTGTGGCCTAGTGCAATGTTGCCTCGGACTTAGTCTCTGGTCCAATTAATTTTTGCTTATTCTTTTTAATTTTTTAGCTTTATTTCTCCTTACTTCATCTGTCTTTTCTTCCTAACCTCCCACAATCCCTTTTTTTCCTAAAGTGTGAGGGCCATGCTGAGAGAATGAAGGTTAACAATGCCTCCTCCCACTAGTTGCTGACAGCAACCAGCCAGCCAGGTTCGTGATTCATCATTCAAAAGCCACAAAATATAAAACTTCAGCAATCACGAAGCCAGGAGAGAAAAGAAGAGGAAAAGAAGAAAAAACAATTAAGACAGTGGTAAGTGATAATTTACATTGGATAAATTAGACCTATGTGTCTTGTACAAATGGTGTAATTTAGCAGTAGACTAGTAACAAAATATATGGGTAATGTTTATGTTAGCTACCTGTCTGGCAATGCAAGTATAAGGCAAACGCAGATCTGTTCCTGATTCACTGTTTATTGTATTTAATGACATGACATTGCAATAGCCTAACATTCTTAACTTCTGACAAAGTTTTACCGAAGGTGGCATAGCTTCTTTGCTATGCTAGCTATTTTATCGTGATAGTACGTCTATTTCAAATTTCTCGCCTTCTGCCATCTAGCAGTTCCAAATGAACATCTTGCGCATGAGTCAACACGCCAGTTGAATGGTTGGTTTGGGTCGGTTGTGTCATGACAGGAGCTGGGTCAACAACAATATTGCTATTTTGTTGTGCTGTGGAGCATATTTACTTTTGGTGTTCTAGTGAAAACGTTCTAGTGGAAGTTCTATGAGTGGTAGTGGTGGAAACTGTGGTGAACGTGGTGGACGAGAGAAGCGTTGGGAAGACGGAAACCAAGCATTGTGCCAATTCCTATCCGTAATAAATTTCCTCCATCGGCCCATTCGTGTTAAAGTGATATTGGGCCGATATTGAACTGTAACTTTTTACAACGCCGGAATGAGAATGGTAATCGAATTTCAGCCCGATGGGGTTATTCATGCATCAATCCAGTCATCATTACAAGCCACTACATTTACTGCAGAATTAAGACAGAAGTGGTAGAATTATACTGATACTCCCCATAAAAAATATATAAGTTTAGTAAAACAATGAAAACATATTGTATAATGCATTTTTTCTCCAGAAACACTGCATGGCTCCATTCCGGGTAGCATATTCACGAAGGTTGGAAGGGTATATAGCTTTTGATCGCTTCATAGGTCGCTTTTCTTTCTTCTTTTACTCCCTTAAATATCTTTTTCTTAATAGCCAGCTCTTGGCCAGAAATGTTTTCACGTGGCTCACTATCAAATTATCATTGTCTTTGTCTCCTGTAAATCCTAATGCTGTTCTAATTCCTCTATCTTTCCCCTCCTTTCTCTTCTGCCATTCTTCTCTTCCAATAATTCCTGCAATTTGTCTGTCCAACTCTTTTCTTTGTGTCCTGTACATGTCACACTCTATTATACAATGTTCCACTGTTTCCTTCACCTCTCCACATAGTCTGCATTGTTGCTCATTTATGTCTCTGTTTCTGCCCCTTTCTTCTAGCGTTCAACTTCTTGCCTTAAATAGCAGTTTACCTGGCCAGTCCCCCTGGTACCACTCTTCACTGCATCTTTTTTCCTTGCCTTTGTACCATTTCAGCGTGCTTCTTCCTTCCATTCAATTTCTCCATTCCTGGTGGCCATTCTCTTCTACTTTATTCTTTATCTCTTTGACTCCCATTTTCTGCCATCCTGCTTCCATTCCTCCTCTAACTTTCCATCTTTCTACTTCTCTCTGCCATTGTGAATTGTTTCTACATGCTTTGTATGCTTGGTTGGCCAATCTACCTTCATTCATTCTTTCTATTTTCTTCATAAAACAAAGCTTCCCTTTTCCGATCCTCTTCTTCTATGGCTATACTCTTGGGGGCTCCTAGGCATCACCTCCCCATCGAGTTCTGTATCACCAAGTTTTCTTATATCCTCTGCTCTATAGTTAGTTATTTCAGATCCATACAGACAATGTGGCACCGCCATCCCTTTCCATAGACATCTTCCACGTTCATACTTACTAACTTCCTTGCTTCCTGCACTTACGATCATTCCCATCATTTTCCTTGCCTTACTTTCATTACATTTTCTCTGCTCACTGCCTCCAATACCTTCTTTACTTATTTCTATCCATAGGTAACTAAATTTTTCCACTACTTCAAGGACATTATCCCCCAGCACCCACTGCCCTGCTTCCGCTGTGTTAAATTCCATGATTTTACATTTCCTACTGCTAAATTTCATCCCCCATTCTCTTCCATACTCGTCTGGATCTTCTGCTTTGTCTCCTAAACCCCAATTTCCTGATACCTCTCGCTCATACTTGTTACAGAACCACCAGACGTTTTTTAGTTTCAGGATGGCGTCATTTTTCTGATACACATCCTAAACATACTGCGTGGAACCATTCCCTGCATTTCTGGCAAGATAGCCATCTACTACTCGTCCCTCTCTTTACTTCCTTCTTGCAAATGCTGCAGTCACTGTCGCACGTCATTGTGTCAGTTTATAATGAACCACACGTGAAAACAATAGTCAAATCTTGTCGTTGAGCAGCACGCTGCCTTTCAATGTTTACAATACACACTCATCCTATACATTATCTTTTTTTTTTTTTTTTATTATGAGTGCATCAGATTTTAAAGGAAGGCAAGCACAATCTGAATTTTTTTAATTTTTACAAGGATAACTACTACAGCTGAATCGAATTATTAGGAGCATTTCTAACCCCATACTGGCCAGTCAGAAAGCATTTCTATAATAGACCCCAAACCAACCTAACCTGCCCTTACCTAACCGAATCTAACTGCTGGATCCCAAGAAATAATTTCTGACTGGCCAATATGAGGTTAGAAATGCTCCTAATAATGAAATATGAACCATCAAGTTTATTAAAATCACCGATAGTGTATTGGCTGAAACTGCAATAATAGTTACTGAAACTTGGCTCACAGGTGGTTTGCCAATTGGCCCAACATAGATCCAGTATCGGGCCCATACATGCCAGAGTGCAAACGGATAACTGAATTAAATTGGGCCAGTACTGGCAGCCAAAATGTACAGCATGGCCCAACACTTGCAATGCCGGAGTGCCAGCATTGGCCCATTATTGGCCCCTTCATTCCATGTTTGCTGGGTTATTATCATACAGATTATGCATAACCTTGTATGTGTGAATTTTTGGCAAAATATTTTGTATTCTTGGAGGGTTAATGGGAGTTATAAGAAGCTTATGTACCATACCTAAGAACCAATTATACTATTTACATGTATTTCAATATCGTTCATTTCGTGGTTTTTCATCTCGCAGCCGATAGTCCAGTACCAATTAAGCGCGAGATGACCGTTCTTACTGTATATCTACCAGAAGAGGGATAGGAATAACCTACGATGAGGAATTGGAGCACGCGTCTCGATGGGAGTATTCTTGCAGCCCCCACCACAGTGAAAACTAATTCTATTTATGTTTATTTTCTTTTATATACCTTGTTCGTTTCTCATAGCAAGTGTCCACAAAAACGGGGAAAACAGGCTCACTTTCCACTCCAGATGAGACTTTCAGAAGAGACTTCTTTCTGCCCTTGGTTGACACAGCCCTCAGAAGCCTGGGTGACAGGTTTTCAAGATTGAAAGATGTTTATGACCTTTATGACTTTCTCTTCTCAAGGATAACATGAAGCAGACAATAAAGAATGGAAAGCTTCATGAGCGATGTAAGAAATTGGAACAAACCCTCCATGACATTGATATAGATGACTTGGCATGAGATCAATTCATCTCTCTACACTTTTCCAGACATTCGGTCCACCATAGCCAGTTATGAAAATTCTTAACTAACAGGTGCATTGGGGAATGTACCTCAAAAAATTAATCCCCCCCAACTCCTGGCTTTGACGAGGACACACCTCCGACCTCAGCTCTGAAAACTTCCCTACTTCCATCAAGAGCAACACTAACCACTTCTACTATTACAATCGTCTTATTTTTTCCTTAGAATTATGATGAGACAATGAGGTGCATGCTCGTGTATATATTTACAGTGATAATCTGGGACTCAATTTTATGTCAGCAAATCACTTCTTTGCCAACACTCGCTTTACCATGAGATACGCCGCGCTGCTTCACAAGTTCACACCAGCTGAGTTGTTTTCACCGCTACCAGACGTCTGCTCCCCGCCTCACATGAAGTCAAATTTTGGCAGTCTTCTTCCCGTTATCCATTAGGAGTGGAAAGGCTCGGCCACAGCCTGTTATCTGATTAGGAGCTGACTGCACCATCACCCTTTATTCATATAGGAGCGGGTAAGTGCCCTTTTGATGCACTTAGGAGAGTTTTACGAGTGGCTCACACTGAGCCCGCTGAGCCATCCCTGTCAGCCCGCTGCCATGTCGGAAGTCACAGAAGGTTCGCTGGGCATGCTGTCATAGGCAAGGAGGATGCATCCATCCATAGAAGGCATAAAAGCAAGGGATCACATTAGAAGGATTCATCCACGTCCAGGAGTGGCCCTTCCCAACGGGAAGTTTCTGGAAGGGTAGATAAACATGCCCGGAGTCACAGCTCAGACAGGAGATGAGTGTGTGCCTTCTCCTATACATCTCAACCTTCTACGTCACGGGACGAGGTTAGTTTTCCACCCTGGGTCATTGTGATGGAAGCTTTGGCTGAGTTACTGGGTGATATGGAGGAATTGAAGGAGAGACGCGGGGCCCATGCGTCTCTCGATGGGAGTATTCTTGCAGCCCCCACCAGTGAAAACTAATTCTATTTATGTTTATTTTCTTTTATATACCTCGTTCGTTTCTCATAGCAAGTGTCCACAAAAACAAAAATCAATAAGAAAAAACAATAATAAAAATAATGCATACATTATAAACCTTGAGTCATAGTAGGAGATAACTTTTCATTGTTACGTGTTTTGTTTTACCAAAAGCGCTATATTTCATCTCTATTCTTCTTTCAATTATTTGCCATGAACTGGATTTCCTTCCCAATTTGTAGATATATTCTAGAATATTCTATTAGTATATCCACAACTGTAATTATATGGTCTGTTATGTAATTGTTGAAATGATGTACTATACCCCTTGTGCTGACTGCCTGGCTTTACCTTCTCCACCAATCTTGATCAAAGCCATGCATGCAGGACTCAACAACAGTAGCCACTATTTTACCTTCCCATTGATTGGTAAAACACATACACAAATAAATCCCAAAACAAATATATTATACTGAACTTTACAAGAAATATAAGGCTGCAGGTTATCTGAGAGGGACACTCACTATCACCACTCATGCCGTGATCACAAATACTTGAACACAATATTTTTTCCTAACATGGGTCCATGGTAACTCACAATGCCCCTTCTAACATCAAAGCTAAGAACAGGTAACCAGAGATAAATACTTAATCACAACATACTATCCAAGAGTCAACCCCTCAGCGCACCCACAGTCAGCCGTGTCCATATCCAGAACAAGGTTGCCTAACTTACCTCTTCTGCGACCTAGCAGTAGATGTTAGGCCTAATTTGGGATGCTAAAATGGCAGATATCTATTCAACAAGCCAGATCACAAATTTGACCATCCTCACAAACAGAGAATTATGTGATCTAAAATTCAATTTCACATCCTTTTTGACAATCAAAATAATGAAACTCAGTTCCGAGAGTAAAACAGTACAAGAATTTTCCACTAGAATGACCTCTTTGAACCTAGGTCACCGGTGACTTGTTGACCTTTTGTTTTGATCCTAAGTAGTCTTTCTCCCACAAGTAGAAAAGGAGAAATGAAGCTACCTCATCATGGAGCATATCTACATGACATGACCACACCTTTGTTTTCTTCATATTCATCTTTATACACACTTTCTGGATTCATTTATGCAATTCAGGATCATCTGCTGTAGATAATCTGTTGATTATCCTATCAGAATAATATCATCAGCAAATTTTAGATTATTTGGATATTCTCCATCTATCTTAATCCTTGTCTCGTCCCATTCTGAATTTTTAAAAGCTTTCTCTCATACTGCCAAGAACAATTCAGGAAAAAAAAGTGTTGCCTTGAAAGAACTTTTTAGTTAAGTGCATGCCTGAGCTCTCACCAGTAATTGAGAATTTTCACAACCCTTTCATTTTGCAGGATATATTGAATGTGCATTTTGATGAATTACATTAAAGGACTCAAAGCTTGCTTTTACAGACAGTATGATTCTGTAAATGTTGCCGAAAGAAAGCCAATGTAGCTTCCCATGCCTGCACTTGAGCGTCTTCATGAGCTTTTAAGGTGCCTCCCCATAAGAGGTTGCCAGCAATCAGTTTGTGATAGGAAGCATGGCAGAAAGTGGAGAATGGCGGTTCAAGAAGATGTCCCGCTCCAGGATACTTGTTGATCTGAATCTATATATATATATATATATATATATATATATATATATATATATATATATATATATATATATATATATATATATATATATATATATACAATACTCACGTAAAACGAATTACCTGTAATATCATGTATTGACTGTTATGACTTCTTCATATTTCCATAAAATTCTAGGAAAATTTATCACTATGTTTTTGATGTATTTTTGTTTGTAATTTTTTTTGTTATATTTGATCAGTGTTTTTTATTTACTCACCATATAGTTACTTTTGCCTGCCTGTTTAAGGCGCTCCACTGCTATGTCTGCAAACATTTCCGATTTCCAGTTTCTGTCATCTAATGAGACTAGGAAGAGAAAATTTGCATCTGCCGTTTCGATGGGAATGATTGTTTCAGGATAGTCCTTTGGATCATTCACTGCTTCCCAGCAGTCTAAGACATCTCCTACAACCTGTTTATAAATTGGATGTACAAATATTCATTATCCCCCCAAAAATAATATTGATAAAAAATCAATTGAGTATATTTCAGAATGTTTGACTTATTAATAAGCGAGTATTTACAAACCTTAACTTTTGAGATATCAAAATTTAATCCTGGTATTGAACCGTCTTGTAATCTAAGCTTGGATTGCACATTACTTATGTTGCCATTGATGCAGACCACAGCTGTTACTTCTGGGATGAAAGTGGACATGGACAAAGCCAAATCACCGCCTTTACTCATTCCTATAGCACCAACATTTGGTTTCTGAATCTGAAAAGACAAAAGAAATATGATTAGGGACTATGCTGTGAAAATAAACTAATGATATTTTCTACCCTGTGTTTGAGAAAATAAAGGAGATGGAATTCACAGTCGCACTCTAACACCCATGAATTAAGAGAACATGACTGTATCAAGTAAAAGATTTGTGAAGGTGGCCACCAAGTTACAACACTGAAAGGATTTATGTTGGTGGAGAGATGGAGGAAAAAAAAATAGATAAAGTATGATAATGATGTTTGGTGTTAAGGAAATGACTGGAATGATTTAATGATAACTGTGATAATTGAGGTATATGAAAGTGGTGTTTATGTGATTTATATACAACATAGTATTCGGTTTACTATATAATAAATTTTAATATGGATTAGAAATTATCATCCACAGTTATAAGTTTATCATTTAAATTAGCCCTATAGTGGGCGCTGCAAAAATACTTCCCTGCTGATCATAAAATGCAACAAAAAGATACAGAGCAAGGACTCTGAGAAGCCCATCCTCTATATTTTCTTCTATGAAAGCACATGACACAGAAGGGGAGGGGAGAGTAGTGTCCTTGAATCCTGAATATCTTACCTCGGCTATTCCTTTAGAATAGGGATATAAGCCAGGCTGAAACATGGAGAATGGCAGGAAAGAAGAGATTAAATGTAATGGAGATGAAATAAGAAATTAGGAGGTGCAAAGGAGAACTAATCTTAAGAGAGTTGGCTGAACGAGCAGAGCAGAGTATGTTGAAATGGTTTGGACACAATGGGAGAATGGTGGGAGAACCTGTTGGTGAAGAGAATAGTAGGATCCAATGTGTGAGAGGTGTGGGATTAAGAAGAAAGCCATGAACGGAATGAATGGACGGTGTGAAACGAGCCCTGATTAAAAGAGGAATGTGTGTTGAGCACAGAAGGATGATTGTGCATGATAGAAGTGCATGGAGAGCAGCAGTGAATGCATGAGTAATGACACGGCCTCAACCCGTAATCCAGTCCATCCAGGGGTGCACAATTATGATGCAATTATGAAGTTCCTACAGCCTGAGCTGTGGCTCACACTCGCACACTCTCCAGCCTGAGCTGTGGCTCACACTCTCCAGCCTGAGCTGTGGCTCACACTCGCACACTCTCCAGCCTGAGCTGTGGCTCACATTCGCACACTCTCCAGCCTGAGCTGTGGCTTGTAATCTACGGGTTAATGGCGAGGCGAGGCTCTCGCACATCTGGTGTACTGGTACCATTCTCATACCCCATGAAATCTGCCCAGTGGGCATCAGTTGGCCTGACTGTTATCCTGACCTCTTTGAACTGATCACGGATGAACATGATAATGCTAATGTATCCTGTTTTACCATTAACCTTAGTGGCTGCCACAAGTATCCAGCAAATTTTGCAGAAATTACATTTAAAGGAAAAAATCTTTCAGTGTATACATAGGTGGAGCCTTCTGTAAGGTTAAACCTTACATTCCTCCCTAACGCCAGTGCCAACACTGCTATAGAGGTAATAAATCAAGTCCATTACAACCAAAGCCTCCTTAATATGTGTTGCAATGCCAAACATGCTTTACTGTATCATTTAAGCAAAAAAAAATTTTTTTAATCTATAATAGAAATTAATAAGAATAGCTACTAACTTCCACAAACTTAAAAGTTGCATGCAATTACCTTTTCATGTTTTAGAAGAAATTCCACTGCTTCTTCAAAGTATGAAATATCAAATTCCTCAAGATTTTTAGGCAAGTCATCATATGCAAAGAAGGCTAATGCAAGGGAAGCAATACCACGAGAAGCCAATTGAGCTGAACGGTACTCCAGTAAGCCACCAGCACTGCCAAACAAGTCCACCACACCAGGGAATGGCCCATTGCCTGAAAAAATATCAATTCAATTCTGCATTTATAACTAATATTGTAAAAGCTGATAACTTGCTGTCCAATTTATGTTAATACAACTCCTTTTCTACAAGTGTGATGGCAGGCGGTAAACCAGCTTTGGTTGTCAGACTCTGATGTAGAAGAGATCTCTGGCTACAGTTTAGGGGCTAAGTGAGAGATACATGTATGCATGGTCTCAGCTCTTTACAGATGTCAGCCTGGTATACAGATAGATAGAAAGTGATCCAATAGTTTCATCTAATAAAGGAGGCACCCCATGGGTTATAGAATAAGTCTAAAATTAATTGCTATTTTATATTACTCCAAAAAAATAAAGGAAAAAGTCTAGTTAAGATAGGAGCAATTTAGTTCACAAAGTATCCATATACTCTTGAAGTTATCTTCATAAGACAATGTGATAAAAACTAAATTGTGGAAGGCTAATTGTAAGGCTTGGATAACTAGGCATTCTTTTATTGAATGGATCCATGAATTCTTTACCCCAAGTGTGAAGAAATACTTGCAAGAAAACAATTTGCCACTGAAGTGTCTTGTGATGGATAATGCACCTGCTCCCTCCAGGCTTGGCAGACGAGTTGGTGGAGATAGATTTCATCGCAGTGATGTTCCTAACATGATTCCTCTAATCCGCCCCATAGATCATAACGTCATTTCAAACTTTAAGGAGCTCTATATCTAAACACCTTTTCAAAAGTGTTTTAAGGTAACCTCAGACACAGAATTAACACTCAAGAGACTTTTGGAAACATCATTTTAATTTCTTCCATTGCTCAACTCTCATTGACAAAGCCTGGCAGCTATGACCTGACTGTGACGCAGACAAAGACTTTGAAGGCTTTGACACAGGATTTTGCTGATGTCGAGGATATTGTGTCTGTAGACAAAAACATAGGCTTGGAAATTAACAGTGAAGACGTGGAGGAATTAGTAAAGGACCACAAAAATGAGATTAGCTTGGAAAAACAGGAACAACTTCAAGAGCAGCAGCAAAAGGCGATTGTGGAGGAAATGTCTTCAGAAGAAGAGGAAGGAAGGGAGGGAGGATGTTCCAAGTTCTTTGATCTGCAAAATTTGTGCAAAATGGGGTGAGGCACAAAGTTTCGTAGAACGATATCACCCAGATAATGAATGCAGTAGCAAGACGCAACATAAATATTTTCAATGACAATGCCGTCTCATTTCAGAAACATTTTTAAAACATAGACAAAAAAAATTTTCACTGAACAATTTATGCTTTTTACCCTGACATAACATGTCAATTAGTCTCACTAGCTTGTGGAAGGTGGGGTTAGGTAAGTGTGACTTTCACGTAAATTGACGCCACTTTCCTGCCAACTATTCCAACTTACTGAGGATTTACTGTACATAAAACATAAAGGATAAAAGAGCAAGAGGTCTGAAGTCTGCAAGGATGAGGTGTATGGATAAGAGCAAGAGAAGACCTTCTATTGTGGTCACCCTATGGGGGGTTCCCAAGAACCAAGCATCAGAGCAAATAGATAAACACATAATCATAACAACCGAGTCATTACCTGGAGGCAGAAAGAGGCAACCACGCACTTTTCCATAGCATATTGGAATTCTCTGAACTCCTGGAGCCATGTAGTACCTGTGGTGGATGATTGTAGACAATGGTTCACTTCTGTTCTCAGCCACTAATTCCTCCTTGCTTAGATGACCCCTAAATACTGACAACATTACCTGAAATAGAAAGAATTCTTTTAGTGAGAAAATTCATCTTTGGCATCTATCTAGACTATTAAATCTCTCTCTCTGTTTTTTTTGCCCATAGCACCGGTAGGCTTCAGAGAGACCTTACATGGTTGGTCTCCGCCCGTTAGTAGCGCGGGTCAGATTTTTAAAGTGACGCCTTGTCTCTTCTTAGGCTCATGCTGCCAACAGAAGCTCCAATATGCTTGTTGTGTTGTGTTGTGCTGTTGTGTTCATGTGTTGGGAAGTAGTAACTGGATGAGATTATGAGATGTGTTATTATCTATAAACAGTTCAATTTCAGTGTTTTCATGACAAAAAATAAATTTTCATGAGAATATACAATAATATGCTGGGAAAAGTTAGGGTGTCAATGTGAGGATTAAGAGAGAGGATGGAGGATGTGTAAGTGGTAAGGGTGTAGTGGTAAGGGGAGGTGAAAGAAGTATGGAAGAGACACTTTAAACATTTAATGAATGAGAAGACAGAAAGGGAAGCAATAGTATAAATAAAGGGTATAAAAGCAGATGGAAATCATATGTGTGTGCATAAAGAAATGTATAGAAATGAAGTACAAAAAACAACAGACAAACTTAAGTGTGACAAAGCTGCAGGCATTGATGGAATAACTGCACAAATGTTAAAATATGGAGAAGAAACAGTGGTGGAATGGATGTGTCTAATATGTGACTTTACAATGAAACAGAGAGAAGTACCAGATGAATGGAAGAAGGCAATTATTGCATCCTTGCATAAAGGTAGAGGTAGTAAAGATGTATCAGAATCATTCATCCTCCCTGTGGATATGTGAATATATGTATGTCATACTCCCTTGTACCTGGCAGGCATATGTTGCCGCCAGTTCAGTTACACCCTGGCTGCTGCATGGAGGCTACCTTGTCCTCTTACGGCCATCCCCTTTGTGTACTGCAGCATGTATTTTAGCTATGCATAAATACAAAGATGGAAGGAGAAATAAGAGAGAGATCTGTGAAAGGCATGTGTCATAGGATCACTTGCATGGGTTTTGAGAGGAAAAATGTGTACCTGGAGGTAAAGAGACATTTATGGAATACTATTCCATTGCCAACACTGAGGTCTGGATCAGAAACTTGGACATGGAATATGACACAGCAGTCAAGAGTGCGTGATGTGGAAATGAGTTATCTGAGAGGAGTATGTAGAGTGATAAGATGAGAGGATAATAGCAATGAAAGTGTGTATGAAAGATGTGGCATAGGATCTTGTGCAAGTAGAGTGAAGTGTGATGTAGTAGAATGGGTAAAAAGAAATATGTTAAGGTGATTTGGTAATATAGATGAGGTGATGCCCCCAGTGAAAAAAAAATCCTTGAACAGCCTTAACATGCTCCAAGCAAGTCCTATTTTGTACAATAGAGCCTTTTATGCTATCATCATCAGCTAAGTCTTCAGAATGGATGGTAATAGGTTTGATATTGAAATTTTTACTATTAATCCAAGTTTATCTAACAACACAATTACGGTAACAACATTACGATATACAACCTATTTCCATCCACACCAACAATATTTTTGGTAAATATTGGTTGAAATTTTTAAAATTAATTATTATATCAAAAACATGCAACTGCATAGTTTACACTATGCAAAAACTTATTACAGTAAATAATGATAATAATCTAACTATCTATATACACAGCTAACATCCCACTTAAAACGGGGTAGCCAGGACAAGACATTTAGGATTCATGGGGACATTACTCTGCCCTCCCTCTGTGCCATGTTTTATCATAAGAGAGAATAGAGGAAGGGCTTTCCAGACCACTCACTGTCCCTTTTGGTTGTCTTTAACTAACTGCACGGTAGTAATTTTGCAGCCCCAACCACAGGGTTATTATAATAATAATCCATATCTATGTAGATACTTAGCTTATATCCCCATTAAAAGGGAGAAACCAAGACAAGACATTTAGGATACAGGGAGGCTTTACTCTCCCCTCCCCCTTTTCACCTTGTCTTTTCATAGGAGAGGATATAGAGGAAGAGCGTTCCAGACCCCTCCCTCTGTCCCTTTTGGTCGCCTTTTACAATCCACAGGGATTACGGTGGTGGTGTTCTTACAACAATGACACTAATTTTTTTTCTAACAAAGCTATTGAACAGGTTTTCTATACGAGGCCTTCTACATTTATAGTTGTATATACAGGAATTTTTGTTCACTTACAAGGCTTGGATTTTCCACATCCTTTTTGAAAAATCTTAAAGATTTATGTTTATGTAGTGCTGGTAACAGACTGCTCAAGAGACCCATTGGATACACTCCCTTGTAGGAACCGCCAAGAGATTCCATGGTGTTCACATCCACGTGTCCATCGTCATCTGATCTGTTAAAAAATAAATGATAATAATGTTAATGCCATAATAAAAAATATTCCTGGCATTCCCCAGAGAAAGTAAGTGAAAACATCATTAGGGAATATATTGAGTGAAATATGTGGAAAGAAGATGGAATGAACATAATGAGATGATAGATGTGGAAAACAAAGGTGAAGTAATACACCCATCCCTCTGCTATCACGCCTAATAGGTTAACAAAGATGTGCATAACAGAACTTAATAATAAATGAAATTAATTGTAATTGGTTTATCAGCGACCAATTTTCTATCATTTGTTCACTATTCACCTCATGTCAATTAACAATAAATACACAATATAAAAGACCATCAAACCAATTATTAGAAGGACTAACAAAGGCTTGGGTGGGTGGTGGGAATGGTTCCGAGGCTCATGGGCAACGTGACCACCTGTATCTGGACATGATTCCCTCTCTCATCAAAATTTCCTTGCTTGTATGATCAAGATCATCCAAAAAAGTATCATAGTCAAACCCCTCATAGTAAGGATCTTGGCTGGATGTGCTGGATTGAGGGACAGGTATAGGCTCTGGTATAGGTTGATGGACTTGGTGCTGACAAAAATAATCAGTGATATGACACCGCTACAAGGCATTCACGTAGGCATGGAACTTTTCTTCATACTATTAATGAGGGTTGTGCACTGTTCACAGTTGAGTGTGGTATCTTGATTTCTTTCATACCCAATCCCTCTTTAACTGTCTCTTCTCCTTGGTCATCTTCAGTTTGCTCAGCATCCTCTTATAAAATATCTTCTGCTGAAACTGGGGCTGGTTGAAACATATCTCTTATCTCGTCACTAGTTGTACCTTCAAAACCATGAGCGGCAATACCTCTTGCCTCCGCCACTGTAGCCTGCAACTCATCCTCCACTGACTGATGGTCACCTGGGTGCGTACAGTAAGGTGAGCAGAGGCTGGGAAAGTAATCAGCTGAGAGCTACAAAAATAGTGGCTCCCTTTGAATTCTCTGTAGCAGAGCTTATCACCACCCAAATACTTGCTGACTAATAGAGGCTGAAGCAATTGTAGCCACAGGATATGCAGTTTTAAGAAGGCAATAATTTCCGCCGCTGTCTTTTCCCTTTGTTTACAAGCATTCACCCAAATGGACAAGCAATGTAGTCAACACAGCTTGTAATAAATATTGGGCTGAAGGGTTCATAATCAAGAATGTCCTGATACTCACCTGTAATGGGCAAAGGAGAGGAAGTTAATCCCTCGGGTGTCTGTCATTGTGGCTTCCAGTGTTACCATTTGTCCAGGTTGCAGTTCATCCACACAAATACTCACAGTCTCATCATGAAGACATGATGGTGGTTGTACTACCATCCTGACAACTTGCTATAATATGATAATAAAAGGAGAAATTAGGGTAAATTTATACTTTATGCCAATATTCCACATCTCTATCCCCCCCCCACCCACCCCAGCAAGCTTGGGGGAGCCTGGGGAATCGGGGTTTTTTTTGGGGGGAGGCATATGTGCGTGATATATGGCCTTTGAAAAATCTAGGGGAATCTCCCTAGATTTTGGGCAATTTCCTCAGATTCAACCTAAATTATCCTAACCGGGGGGGCTGTGCCCCCCCTGGACCCCCCCCTGTGACACTGTTTCAAACTAACCAAACCTAATTTATCCTAACCTATCCTAAAAGGGGGGCACAGTCCCCCTGGACCCCTCCACAGACACTGTTGTAACCTAACCTAACCTAACCTAATTTTTGGTTGAATTGCAAATTTACCAAGTAAAATTTCAGAACTCACAATACCTTAATGAGAGCCACAATACCACACACTCCTGTCAGACCTCAGTTTACAAGGCGTGTGGCAGTGGGGACACTGAACACCTGTTGGTAGGACGCCGTGTTCCCTCAGAAAGTCGTACACCAAATCGTTTTTGGAATGGAATTTTGCGATTATTTGCCAATAATCCAATTCACAACCTTGACAAGTAACTTCAACGGTAGCCATGATACAACTGACCTATGTTTCTAGCTGTGCCACGTCTACTATTACATATAGCAAGCTGTGATTGGCGCAGCTGGTGCTGGCAATTGGTGGTGGCACGTCATTGGACAGAGGAAATATAGACAATATAATAATCCTATGTAGCAACAGCACCCAATCCCATGCTTGAAACCAAAGCCCGTGCTAAAAACAATTAATAGTGTTTGTTTGTTTATTTTGACTTAGAGAAACAGTCCAAAACTGTTCCACATTCACGGACGTATTGCAGTGTTATTATTCATTTCCGACAGGTAGTGTAATCAGTGAAAATGTTGTAAATAGTAAGAGCAACAAGCTGAGGGTAGCCATAACCATCGACTGTTTAATGGCATAAAGTATAGTAATACCGAAATGAGTCTAAACAGTCTCCTGGGAAATCTATCTATTTATCTATCTATCTTTATACACTATTTCCTCGATTTATGATTGGGTTACGTTTGTGAAAACCCAATTGTAAACCAATCAATTGTATAGCAAAGTTCTATTTTAATGAGATAAATAGGATGTGTTACAGACCCATTTATAATACCCCTATAGCCCTCATGCTACATTAAATATACATACTACATTAAACATGCAAAAATAAAGGCATAATAAGACAGTTATCATCTATATACTGTAGTGCCAAGTCACATGAAAATTATCCTCTCCAAGGCTGGAGGATAATGTGGCTATGTTCCCTCCGGGGCTTTTTCTGATTCTGATTAATAATACGTAGGGCACCAGTTCTGGTGCATATCATGCATATATATGGAGTTGGCTATTGGTGGGGATGGGGAGCACCGAGTGTGCAGGGAGAAGAGTGAATCAAGTATCCGAGTGTGCAGGGAGAAGAGTGAATCAAGTATAATTATTAGTGTAAGGTTGTTGAGGTGACAGGTGTGTGTGAATTTGTTTTGTGAATGAGTCTAAGGTTTTGGAGTCTGAAATGTGTTGAGGGAGCCTATTGCAGTTGCATATGGTGCGTGGTAAGTAGGAGTACTTGTATGCGTCTGTGTTAGTGTGATACGTTGATTGTTTGTGCTGTGTAGATATGTATGTGGGTCAATGTCAATGTGAATGTTTGTGATTTTGTACATAACTGTAAGCCTGTGTGCTTGTCTGCAGATGTGAAGGCGCTCCATGTTTATTTGTTGTTTTAAGAGTGTTGTGATTCCAGGCATTTGTGTGTAATTGTTTGTTATAAACCTAGCCACCTTAAGTGTTAATTTGCTCTAACCAAACAATGTTTCTGCGTGTGTGTGGGTCCCACACCTTAGAGTAGTATTCTAGTGTTGGTCTGACAAGTGTATTGTATGCTATATGTTTTATGTCTTGTTGCAGGAGTCTACAGTCGTTTTCCTTTTAATTGTTTATCTATATACCAGACTCTTATCCCCCTAAAGGGGAGTAGCCAAAACAAGGAACACCAGACTTCATGGAGACATTACTCTCCCATCCTTTCTGTGCCTTTTGTAGGAGTGTATACAAAGGAGGAGCTTCCCAGACTCTTTGCTCAGTCCCTTTTGTCGTCTTTTAAGAACCACAGGGATTTGAGGCCTCTTCTATTTGCGTGAATCCGTTTCAGATCACTGAATCTGGGTGGAGCTTGGCCGCTCTGGGCGGGGCTTAGCCGCGAAATCGTGTTCTATTTACCATCTTAATCCGTGATCTGTAACAGATTCCTGAATCCGTCGAATCTGATTTGGGAGGTGGGTTATAGCAGACGACACTCGTTCGCGGGTTTTTTGCACCAGCCTGAGCCAGCCTCTTCTCAGAAGTTAATATTGATATATACCTCCAATAAAACAGTGTATATATACGAGGAAGGTAGTAAGCGGTAGAGAAATGTTGTAGAAATGTTACTGTAGGCACAGAATTGTATAATAGTGGTGATGAATATCAAACACAAAGGAGATATATAACAGCAGCCTCTTCTCGGAATCTATTATTAATATATACCTCCAATAAAAACAGTGTATATATACGAGAGAGATATTAAGTGGTAGAAAAATGTTTCAGAAATACTACTGTAGGCTTAAAATTGTATAATAATGGTGATGAATACCAGAAACTAAGGAGATATAACAGCAGCCTCTAACCGGGTTATTTATTTTCTTTGAATTTTGATATATACTCCCAAGAAAACAATTTACTTGTACGTGAAAGAGATTAAATGGTACAAAAATTCTGCATAAATGTTTGCAAAAATATGTATAACCGTAGCATATGAATAGTTAAATAAGATATCCCCAAAGTTTATTTTGGTTAAGGGGAAGCTCTACTCTACATTGATATACACAAATGATTCTGACACTCATTATCGTCCCAAATAAATAGTTAATAAGATATCCCCATTCCCCATCTTCTCCCAATAAACATGAGGACATGTGGGAATGTAAGGTTTTTTGGCTGGATGTAAAAGTTAAGTTTTACCCAAATCTAACCTAACTAGGGAAAGCCTATAGGCGCTACAGATTAGACATATATAAAAATAAGAGGTATTTCTTTACAACTACTGCTCCACCTCTTTATTATATACATGAAGTCTTACATACTATACATAGTGTATTCAACACATCTGTGAAGGTTTTAGGGGGTGCTTACCATTATTTACCTCGCAAAACGTCTTTGAAGTTATGTTATGTTGGTTAAGTTAGGTTAAGTTATGGTTAGGTTAAGGTTGTTAGGTTAGTTTGCAGTTATGTTATGGTTATGTTAAGTTAGGTTTGGTGCGGTTCAGTTACATAAGATTTTTACATTTTAATACCCAAACCCCCAAAAAAACTAATTTGCGAACCCTAACTTCCGGGTGATAAAATGTTAAAAAAATCTTATATAATCGAACCTAACCATAACATAACCGTAACCTAACAACTTCAACATAACCATAACTTGACATAATCTAACCAACCTAACATAACCTATCATAATTTCAAAGAAGTTTTGCGAGGTAAAAAATGGTGAGCACCGCCAGAAACCTTCACAGATATGTTGAGTACACTATGTATAGTATATTTATAATAAATAGGTGGAGCAGTATTTGTAAAGAAATAATAGGTGTAACATTGTTAAGGTTAACCTCGAGGTTCATCAGACTTGAATCTACTTTTCAAGAATCTAATGGTGTTTTCAATAACACATTTAGTTATATAAAGATTTTTTATTGTAAAATAAGCAGGTTGGTGATAATTAGGGATGCCGCTGTCACCCTAAATGCATCAGGAAATGAAAGTTGTAACTCTCAACACTTCCTCGGAGAAGTGACTAGTGTTGACAGCTGGGCAGCGACTGGCCTCTCATTGTTATTGTTTTGATCCAGCGAATCCAAAACAGATTCTGCTGTTCTATTTGCACCCAATTAATCCAAAACAGATTTGGATTCGGAGCAGAATCCGGAGTAGATTATTGAGAACAAATAGAAGAGGCCTTTGGCTCCGCGTGGAGCCAATGAAAAAGACAATGTTTAAGTATGTTAGGAAGTTAGGCTAATTTAAGCAGTGTGAATTGTTGTAGTGGGCTGGATAATGGAGAAGTTGCAAAAAAAGGAAAACTCCTTGATCTCAAAAATCAAGTCTGATAAACGCAATCATAATGAATAAATCCTAACTCATTTTACTTATACTACAACATGGTAAGCTAGGTAGATACACTAACTCAGGCATTCTTATGTGCAAAGTTAACTCTTTTTACTCACCTGTGTTGCATAACTAGCCATGGTGGAGCTGCTTCCTGAGACTGGGAGCTTATCCATATTGGGATGACTGCCAATAACTGACCTCAAGTAATTAGCATTCTTGACGCCATTCTGAAACTTTTTTTTATATTAACATTACTTCTTCAGACATGCACTTCCTTTTCTAATACAGCTTAGTTGACTATGTATTCTCAGAAAATGTAAGGTAGTTATTGCATGCCTATCTTCATGTACAAGTTCTCAGTACTGTGTTCAATAACAAGTTCACTATTCTTTCTTTCTTAATAACCATAAAAGCTGCAAACTATTAAACACAATGACCAAAAATTCGTCAAAATCCACATAGAATATCATTGCAAATCCTCTTTAGGAAAAATATTAATAAAATATTGAAATTCTAACTGACCAAATTCACTGACCAAATTAACCCCTAAATCAGATCACATAGAATTTAAGTTCCAAAATATGGCAATTTTTTACAACTTCACCATAGTGCATCTGCATGTAAATAACACATTTTTCGTTTAGATTTTGATGCTTTTCAAATGATTTTGACATTAATTTTCTTTTCAAATTCATATATTTTAAAACATTCACATCAAGACAAAATGCAGTGATTTACACTCAAAACAAGGTGCCAGAATCACTAACCTTCCCTGACATAACATAACAATTTACAGTTTAAGTCAACGCACTTCATTATTATCGACTGACAAATGTTTAGATATAATTATTTTCATATTTTTTATAATTATTTTTTTACTATACACATACCCGGGTGCAAATTGATATTAACAGTGCAAAGCGTCTTTGAAGTTAGGTGCCTCAAAATTTTTTCTAAGTCCACACCTTGATACTTGGACGATATCGATATAAATATGAAGCCCTACATACTATATAGTGTATTCAATATATCTGTGAAGGTTTTAAATGGTGCTCGTCATTTGCAAAGCGTCTCTAAAGCTAGGTGCTTCAAAAAATGTTTCCAATTCTAAGTCCACAACAGACATGTCCTTCGTGTCAGGGTAGGAAGTACAAATAAGTGTGTTCGTATGTTTGTTGCTATAACCAAACAAATGCACGTACTAGTACAGTGCTCCCTCCAATTTTGTGACCAAGACCAATCTTCATCTCTGCAAGCCCAGGTACAGTAAAATTGTCATTTAAATTAATTTTCTTATGGATAATGATAATGTTCTTATTTTTTTGTATTTTTCATAATTGCAGGATGTATAATTACATGTATTTGTGTACAAACAAGGGCAAAAAATCACCATAAGGTTAATGATTCCAATTTTGCAGCCTGCAATGTCAACCAACTGCACGCAAAATTGGAGGGAGCACTGTCGCCAGACGGGCATGCGAATTTAGGGTCCCGGGTTCGATTCCCTAATATCCGCTGGCCACTTGTCACTATTTAGTATTACTGCCAAGTGGCCAAAGACTACCCAAATTACTGTCCTTAGACGGGACTTACAATGTTTATATGTATTTGAGGCTTTAACAGCAATAGCCTTTTGTCGTTCTTAAGATATTCAAGAGAGAACATAAACATTTGAGGCGTCACTATAACAAAATTCTAAACCTACGCCAAATAACAGGCAAGAGGCAAGTTCATCCTCCCTCTATAAAGCCTACTGGTGCCAAGTTCTAGTGATGGGCGTTCCGACTCTTTTCCGAGAACCGAGTCTTTCGTTCTCGTTCACTCAAAAGAGCCGGCTCTTCCGGCTCCCAAACGGCTCTCAAATATTTTATTTTAGTTCCCCATATTCTGTTTATAGTCTTTATAATTTAGAAAGAATTTCTTAGGATAACTTGGCTAGCTAGCTTTCAAAACCTACTGAATTAGCCTGTTCGCAGCTAGGGTCGTAGACACCTATCACCGCTAGAATTTTTAATTTTTTCCGCTTCTCCGGGGCAAAGGGGTGACTTAGTTAATTTAGAAGCCGATCTGCAGAAAAAATACATGAATTACTGCACATGTGTATTTAAAATTAAAAACATAACCTTAATGTTATTATTCTTACTTACTGGTGCATCATAAGGCTTTGTTAATTGTATTATAAGATAAAGCTACAATTAGATAATTATTATTTTTTTCAGTAAGTATGAGCAGTAAAAATAAAAGGATGTTGATTTCGGCTTATACATTTTATCTGAGTGTGTTAAAAAATATTGGAAATCACTGTCACGTCTTATATACGAAGGTGATAAGTGAAGAAAACAAAAACAGCACCGCTGCCAGACGTACGACGTAGTATACTAAGCGCCGTTAAAAAGACTGGTATTTATCACTATAGAGACATTTTACTTCTAATAAACCCTTGCCACAGCATTTGCAGCTGACAATGCCATTAGGAGTTGCTCTGAGTAGCCTGCTAGTGTTTGTTGTGGTTTGCTGCCAGTAGCCGAGGATGTAGTTGTCGTACTAGAAAAAATTAAGTCTGCGACACAAAATTATATTTTCTATACATTACATGGATTTGCCTATTGTTTGGTACATTCAAATGAAAGTATGTATCGGTATATGCCCATTGAGATTAGTAGAAAATGACAAATTGCTTGCCTTGATACAAATATAAGCTGTCTTAAGAATATCATATGAAATTATGAATAGAAGCTTAAACGATGTCATATGCCGTCGGACATCATGAGCTTAATAGACTTAAATTTCATACGCATTAATGTGCAATAATACACCTGTGTAAGCTTGTAAAACTTGCCCCAAAAAGTATTTATTTTCCGGCAAAAATTACAAAATCTGGCGCTGTCTGGTATCAAAATGCTCACTGCGAACAGGCTAATTAAGGAAAGGTGAAAAATCTTTAAAAAAAAATGTTTGTTCATTTATTTTAATTTAAACCAAATTTATATCAAATCATAGACTAAATCAAATGTACCTGTTATTTAATTAAAAGGTTAAAAAGCCTTAAAAAAATTACCTTAATTAATACCAATCATAGAAAACATTAATGAATTTATACACAATCCACCTAAACAACTTGTTTCACAGTTTCAGACATGCAGTGTATTCAAACTGAGAGGAATTTCTCTGACTTAATAATAATACTCATAAACATTATTAAAGATAAAGTTAAAATTAAAACATAAGATATAGTTAAAGTTAAATCAAATACAATGCTTCTCAAGTTTTCATCTTATTCTATTCAATATTTGCATTTAGAAACACTAAATGTCTCAACTTAGATGAGCCTATCCTATTTCTCCTCTCTGTGATGATTTGCCCTGTTTTAGAAAAAAAAAAATTTGATGGCACAGACGTTGCTACTGTATCATATCATATCTGTATATTCATTGTTAACTAGTTTTAAGATATTCATTGTTTTTAGCTAAGAGAGAGAGAGTGTATGCGGGTAAGGAATTTTCCTAGAATTCACATCCCAGCCAAGGCGTCAGGTCAAAGCCAGCCCACGGCCTACGTGCAGGACCCTATCACACAGCTCTGTTCCCGTGACGTCATTCTCCCGGGTCAGTCCCGACCAATCATAGGCGCGTAGTCCACCTGGAGTCGACCTTTCCTGACCGCAGCTGAGTCCACACCACCACTTCTCACCCTCACTCTCAGCCTGGCGACTACATCAACCAGTCGCTCATCTCTCAGCTCGCTACCATCATCAACGTTTCGTCATCTCTCTCAAGGCAGGCAAAGGTCATAGTCACTATATATTCTGTATCTACTCAAGTCGTGTTGTGTCAATATATCATCTATATCAAGCCGTGTGTGTTTCGACAAGACCTCCATCATCCACGCTACCCCTCTACCTCCACTCTTCCAAGCCACGCGGTGACCGGCCCGGTACCAAAAATAATCACCGATACAATTGGTGTGCAACGGTGGAATTCGTCCTTCCAAGCGACGAATTATCAAGATTCAGCCTCCTCCGTCATCAAGTCTCTACACTCACCACGTGCATCGTTCTGCCTCAGTAAGTGACTACACACACGCCCTTGCCTCGCCCACCTCGTGTTCTCCTCTACGCCCTGCAGTCGCTTCCTTCGTCGCCCTTCTGCAGTAGCATCTATTCCGAGTGAGTACAAGCCTCCTCGCCCTGCTGTTCAAGACGCCCATCACCTCTACCTCCATTTTGTTCGCGGCGCGCCATCTTCGCTGCCCACGCATCACCTCAAGACGCCCTCAAGACGCCCATCGCCCTTCACCACGTGTCCCTTCAAGACGGTCATCACCCATCACCACGTGGTCCCTCAAACAAGTTTTCCACGCCCTCACCACGTGTCTCCGCCCTCAAGACGCCCATCGCTCTTCACCACGTGTCGCAGCCCAGAAATACGCCCATTCACCACGTGACCAGTCAGCGCCCACGTGTTCCACCTCCTTGGTCCTCTGCTAGTTAAGTACCTTAGTTCTTATTATTATATTTTTCTCTTTATTGTGCTAGTTATTCTACATTTTTTGTGTACACTCAGTGTTTCTTTGTTTTCTTGTGTGTTTCCTCAACGTGATCACGATGTCTAACGACCAGTCACTTCACACACCCACACCTCAGGTTACTCTCATATCTGATAATGTCTCAATTCCTCCTTTTTCTGGTACTAACTCTGAATCAGTCCAAGCCTTTGTCCGGCGTGTAAATGATGAATGTACACGTCGCTCAGCTCATTCTGATGTGGGAAAATTAGCCATTTTAAAATCACGGATTTGTCATGACCCATCTAGTCTTGCGGGAAAACTCATAAAAACCGATAAATTCCTCAGTTTTTCTACATACGATGAACTCACCACAGCATTAATCTCTCATTTCTCTGGTCACTCAAAATTAGGTGCAACTCATTCCTTCCTCAAAATTGCTCAAACTCTCACTAATATTGCTCGTTCTACTCATGATGTGTATAAGGCAGAGAATATTGCATCCTCTCTCAGTGCTGAGTTAACAGAGCAAATGAAATCCTCTCAGTGGATCGACACAGACGGCAATATATCTTCTACTGATTTCAAACGCCTTATGTCGTATTTCCTGTTCCTTGTTCAGCTCGATTCACCAACCTTCACCGTTGCAAGCGACATTAAATTCAGTAAGGAAGATTTCTTGTATGATCTGTGCAAGAAAATATCAGAGAAATCGCCACCTGTTCCTCAGCCAGTAAGTTTAGTTCAGTCCCCGCATTCCTTAATCAAGCCCCCATTTTCTCACCGAAGCTCCTCCCCTCAGAGCCCATCTCCACCTTCAAACACTCATTTGTCACGTTCTGATCAACGCTCTCATTCTCGTCACCGTTCATCCTCCCGTGACTCGAGAAAGGTAACATGTTATCGATGTGGACTCAAAGGTCACGTCTCAGCGGACTGTCGAGTAATGCTTGACGAAAGAGGTTATCATAATTTCAACAGTAATGCCTTCTGCTCCCTTCATAATAAACGCGGTCACTCACTTGAGGAATGTCGCCTTTTCCAGCAACAAATGCAGTCTTCTCAATCTTCGGGAAACGATTCGCGCCAGAGCCTCGCACCTCCTCGGTAACACTCAAGTCCATTCTAAAGACCGCAGGTAGTAAGTCATCTCATAAACGTGTTGTTTTCGCGGATGCACAGACAGTGCCTCTCCCATGTGTCCCTGTTAAATCCTCCGGATTTTTCCAAGGTCTGACTGCTGACGTCAAATTAGCCTCTCACAAATGCCGTGCATTTTTCGATTCTGGTGCCTCAGTCAACATCATTAAAACTCATGTTTTTGAAAAACTCTCTGCCGCCTCAAGGCACAAGTTTCAGAGTTATCCGCCAGACATCACTGTTAGTGGTATTTCTGGAAACGTTGTCATACCTCATAGAAAGGTTCTCCTCAGTATCTGTTTGTCTCCACTTGAACCTTCTATCTCAGATTTTTTCTATGTCATGGATGATGTATGTTTTGCAGCTGAAATATTGATAGGATACCATACAATGTCTCACTTCAACATCTCACTTTTCCCTTCTATTCATCAAATCGCCCAGAATGGCACCTTCATCTCTGCCTCACCCTTCCCTGAGTCACCGCCACCATCTGATGTCTACGTTGTAATGCACACGCCTTCTCAGGACTCATCTCATGTCCCTCCCTCATCGCTCGAGACACCCTCAGTAATCCCTGATCCTGTCTTATCATCTACGCCAGCCGACTCGCCTAGCGAAACGCTGCACAGCGACACCGACAATCCCTCTTCTCCTACAACACTGTCTGACGTCCTCTCGAACACCAGACTCAGGAAAGCTGTGTTGACCTCCTCTGTGGTAGTCACACAGACCCACCTCTGTTTGGTGCGCGTCGTCGTCAAAGGTGTGCCCCCCGGGACAGACATCTTATGTTTGCCCGACTCTGCCCGAGTGAATGGTGTCGCTCTCGAGTCAGTTCTTTCAACTCTAGACAAGGATAGTTCGTGCTGTATTGCCATTCAGAATCTCACGAATCACCCTATATCCCTTCAATCTGGCGTGACTTTAGGCGAAGTTCTCCCTTATCCTGCCCCTGTCACCCCTGTCACCTCATCTCCTTGTCACACATCCATGTCTTCACCAATTGCCTCAGATTCTCCTCCTCCTCTTCTTGACCAGCATATTGGTGATGTTGATTTTCCTGAAACGAAAACAGATTTACTTGCCCTCTTATCGACTTTCAGGTCATGTGTCTCTCTTCCGGGTGAACCTCTGGGCAAGACCGATGCTGTTCGTCATTCCATTCACCTCACCCCAGGCTCGACACCCATCTACGTCCCGGCTTATCGCATCCCACACAGCCGCAGGACGTTAATGGACGACGCTGTCAGAAGCATGCTGGACGAGGATATCATAGAGCCAGCGGCATCACCATTCAATGCCCCACTGTTTCTAGTTCCTAAGTCCAATGGTGAGTGGAGAGTAGTCGTCGATTTCCGTGGTTTAAACGCCGCGACGATACCCGATCGATTCCCTATGCCAATCTTGTCTGATCTTCTCCAGTCAATAGGTGATTCAAACAGTGTATTTTCCACCCTCGACCTTCAGTCTGGTTTCTTCCAGGTCGAGCTAGAAGAAAGTTCACGGCACTACACTGCTTTCACCACATCATCTGGCCAGTACGCTTTCAAACGTATGGCCATGGGTTTACGTAATAGTCCCTTAACTTTCATGCGTCTCATGAACTCAGTTCTCTCTGGCCTCTTAGGCTCCTCAGTGTTTTGTTACTTAGACGATGTGATAGTCGCATCAAAGGACCTTCCCGAACACCTCGAAACCATCTCAGACGTTCTGTCACGTTTTACAAAGGCTGGGTTAACTCTTAAACTCAGTAAATGTCAGTTCCTCAAACGTGAAATCAAATTCTTAGGCCACAAGGTTGACAAAGATGGCATCCACACTCTTGACGATAAAATTCATGCGATATCACAGTTTCCTACTCCTAGTTCTGCTGATGACGTTCGTAGTTTCATTGGCCTTGCAGGATTTTATCGGCAATTTATCAAAGATTTCAGTAAAATCGCTCAACCTCTCACATCATTGTTTAAAAAGAATGTAATATTCGCATGGACGGACGAGTGCGAGAAAGCATTCGCTACCCTCAAGCAAGCCTTATGCAACGCTCCTGTCCTCGCATTTCCTAATTTCAATAAGGAGTTTATTCTTTGCACTGACGCATCAAACATCGGTATCGGTTCTGTCCTCATGCAACGAGATGAAAATGGTAAATCACGCGCAGTTGCCTTTGCCAGTTGTCTGCTCAATGCTGCTGAGCGCAACTACAGTGTCACTCACCGCGAAGCTCTCGCAGTCGTTTGATCTCTTCGTCACTTCAGAGACATCATACTCGGATATAAGATCCACGTTCTAACCGATCATTTTGCTGTCACAGAGTTATTCAAAGGAACCAGTTTAACCGGAAAATTTGCCCGTTGGCAACTCACTGTTCAAGAGTACAATCCTTCATTCGCGTACCTCCCAGGTAAAGCTAATTCTGTCGCTGACGCTCTGTCCCGTCATGTCGCTCCTGTCAGTCTGCTCACAACCTCACAGTCACTCCCCACTCTTGAGGAAGTCAAATCCCTTCAAAGGTCTGATCAATTCTGCAAACGTCTCATTTATTATCTTGAATCAGGTGATGCCAGTAACCTTCCAAGCTTGCCATTCTCCCCAGATTCCTTTTTGCTTCGAGACGATGTCCTCTATAAATCTAGTTCTGTCATTTCTGAGGACGATTCATTATATCATGCATCTCAGCTTGTCATTCCAGAAGCTCTTGTCCCTATTATCTTGTATTACGTTCATGACTCCCCTCTTGCCGGTCATCCAGGCAAAGATAGAGCATTCAAACAGGCTCAAAGATCATATTTCTGGCCTTCCATGAGGAAAGACATCACCCGTCATTGTCTCTTATGCGCTTCATGCGCTGAGCATCGTCCCTCTCTCCATAATGAGTCTCCGAACCTCCCATATCCTATCCCTCATGCTCCTTGGGACAGTCTGTCAGTCGATATTTTGAAACTCCCTCTGACGGAGAACGGTTTTCACTATTTGCTCGTCTGTATCGATAGTTTTTCACGCTTCAGCATCTTGGTTCCTCTCAAAGACAAATCTGCACGTTCAGTTGCACGAGCACTGATAGATGAAGTCATATGCCGGTATGCATCTCCTAAAGTACTTCTATCAGATAATGGCACCGAATTCAACAATGCCATCCTCAAAGCTGTTTGCGAGTCATTTGAAATTAAAAAGTGCAACATTGTTCCATATTCCCCTCAAGCGAACGGAAAAGTCGAGAGAGCAAACCGTCGAATTCTCGACATCTTACGCTTCATTGCCAATTCAAGCTCTTCATGGGATGATCACATTCCCCTAGTCGCATGCTCTCTTAACGCTGCGATTCACTCATCGATCAACGAGTCTCCACATTTCATTTTATATGGCTCTGACAAAAGACTCCCATATGAGTTTCTCTCCTCTGACCCTCGTCCTCTATACAACGTTGACGATTATGTTCAGAATCGCGTTTCAGCTTTCCAGCGCATTCATATGTCCGTCCGTGACAGACTTACCGCCTCTCAGGAATCTATGCTGCATAAACAGCATCAGCGCGCTAAACCGCATGACATCGAGGTTGGTGACATCGTGTTCACCAAAGTCCAAGACCGCCACTCTAAGCTCGACCCCCGATTCAACGGACCTCACCGTGTAATTGAAAAGATGGCCGGTCACAAGTTCAAACTCAGAAACCTAAGTTCAGGCAGTGAAAACTTTGTTCACAGAGACCATCTCAAACGGGTTGATCGTGGTTTCGATTTCGAACCTACCTCTCCACTACCAGAAAATGCTCCTGACATTGTTGAAAGTCAGCCACCTTCACCCCCCATCTCATCCTCACCTAAATATCAGCTCCGGTCTCGTCCAGTCTACTAGCCATTTCCTTCATCTTTCCTTTCATTCCTGTCCAACTATGTATATATATGTATCTATGTAAAGGCTACATCCTGAATCTTGTTCATGTCTCATGTATTTTTATTATGTCTTATGTCTTATTGTGTATTCTGTATTGTTTCAATGTATTTCATCGTCCCCCCTCTCTGATTGTACTCTTTAGCTCAACATACGAGGACGTATGCTTCCAAGGGGGAAGTATTTGTATCATATCATATCTGTATATTCATTGTTAACTAGTTTTAAGATATTCATTGTTTTTAGCTAAGAGAGAGAGAGTGTATGCGGGTAAGGAATTTTCCTAGAATTCACATCCCAGCCAAGGCGTCAGGTCAAAGCCAGCCCACGGCCTACGTGCAGGACCCTATCACACAGCTCTGTTCCCGTGACGTCATTCTCCCGGGTCAGTCCCGACCAATCATAGGCGCGTAGTCCACCTGGAGTCGACCTTTCCTGACCGCAGCTGAGTCCACACCACCACTTCTCACCCTCACTCTCAGCCTGGCGACTACATCAACCAGTCGCTCATCTCTCAGCTCGCTACCATCATCAACGTTTCGTCATCTCTCTCAAGGCAGGCAAAGGTCATAGTCACTATATATTCTGTATCTACTCAAGTCGTGTTGTGTCAATATATCATCTATATCAAGCCGTGTGTGTTTCGACAAGACCTCCATCATCCACGCTACCCCTCTACCTCCACTCTTCCAAGCCACGCGGTGACCGGCCCGGTACCAAAAATAATCACCGATACACTACAATGCAAAGTTTTCTCAGCAAGACACGTAGTAAGTGCTGAGTCAATAGGTAGCTTTAAAAGACGGCTGGATGAGAGTATGGATAGGGATGACAGGTGGGATGGCTAAATATTGGATTATTCCAAGGGTGGGAGACAAGGAACTGCCTCGTATAGATCATTAACTGGCCTCTTGCAGTCTCCTAATTTCTTATGTTCTTATGACATTGGTAAGCCGAGGGTATAGTAATGCCTTTGACTCCCACCAACTCAGAGGGTCTGCAGTAAAAACATTTGTTATCTACACCTCATTGACTTCACAGTTCATCCGACTCCAGTCTCAAATCACTCTCAATCTTATCGTCCTGTCCTGTCCTGTATCTAGTACTATCTACAGAATCTCACGTGTCACACACACACACACACACACACACACACACACACACACACACACACACACACACACACACACAAACATATGATATATTTTCTTTCTCATTTAATATTTATTTATGAGAGAGAGAGAGAGAGAGAGAGAGAGAGAGAGAGAGAGAGAGAGAGAGAGAGAGAGAGAGAGAGAGAGAGAGAGAGAGAGAGAGAGAGAGAGAGAGAGAGAGAGAGAGAGAGAGAGAGAGAGAGAGAGAGAGAACAGATAACCGTTATTACGTAACCCCACACCCCCACCCAACCATAAACATTTAGAGGGACGCAGCCCCCTGATCAGGATAAATTTCTGGTTGTGTTTGAACAATGTCCTGGCGGGGGTGGAGGAAGGTTAGGTTAGGTTAGGGTTAGGGATTTATTTATTTATATATATATATATATATATATATATATATATATATATATATATATATATATATATATATATATATATATAAAATGTTTTTTTTTTTTTTTTTTTAGTATTGCTCAATTAATTGTTTTTCTGAATTTGTTGTGATTTCAGATTTCAGAGTATGGATAGGGATGACAGGTTAGGTTAGGTTAGAATAGTGTCAGAGTGCGGTGATCCAGGGAGGGCGCAGATCCCCTTTTAGTATAGGTTTCCGACAGTGTAATATGGAGCTAGAAATGCTCCTAACAGTGTCATCTAGACCCTGAGACAGTTTATAGTTACGTGTGGTGTATTGGTTGAAACAGCAAAAATTGAGTACACTATCTATAGTCAGGGAAAGAGAGAATAAAGGAAGAGGTGGAGTAGTACTCACCTGGTTGCTCACCCGGTTGGCTACCCTCTGTTATCATTGGAGAGGAAGAGCACATAGAAATTATAAGGGCAGCTCACTTCAGCACGTACACCAGTCATAAAGAGTGTAGTTAGTGGGGATAAAAAAATGTTAGATAATAGGATGACTAAGTTGTGTACCTTGTGCAGAGTACAAGTAGTAAAAACTAAGTGTATTAATGGCAATTTAATTCGGTATTATTTTACATCTTCACCATGACCCTCTAGCGAATTCAGGGTTATATTTTTGCATTACCTGATGCATTTTGAGGTTTTCTTTAATTACATTACCGTCGCAAATTCTTACTTTGTGAGATATTCAATGTTTTCTGTGAGATCTTCTCTTACATAAGAACATAAGAAAATAAGGAAGCTACAAAAGGCCCGGAGGCCTGCACTAGGTAGTTCCTGTTAATCATAATCCCCCTTATTACCTACACCTACCTCCCATCCCCATCCATTAAGTCGTCTAGTCTTCTCTTAAAACTCTCTATTGTCTTTGCACTAACTATCTGCTGACTGAGTCTATTCCAATCATCTACCACCCTATTTGTCAACCAATTTCTGCTTATTTCTTTATTAAATCAACATTTTTCTAGTTTTAATCCGTTATTTCTTGTTCTATTCTGATTACTGATCGTAAGAACTTTTCCTACATCCCCCTTATTAAAACCCTTCACCCACCTAAATACTTCAATCAGATCTCCCCTTACTCTACGTCGCTCCATTGAGTGCAATTTCAAAAGCTTTAGTCTTCTTTCATAGCTAAAATTACGAATCCCTTCTATCATTTTGGACATCCTTCTCTGACTCTTAACAAAATTATATCCATTCTATAATACGGTGACCAAAACTGCACTGCATAGTCGAGGTGAGGTCTGACTAACGCTAAATAGTTTCAAAATAACCTCAGTACTTCTACTTTTAATACTTCTAGTAATGAATCCTAACAACCTATTAGCCCTATTTCTAACCTCAATGCATTGTTTTCTGGGACGGAGGTCTGAGGTAACCTGAACACCCAAATCTCTCTCACATTCTGACCTAAAAAATAAAGTTTAGTTTGGTTTGAATAAGGTGTTATTTGTCATGTAGGTCAAGGTTTGGTTAATATAGGTTAGGTTAATATTTAAGATATCAAATGTTCTCTTTGACCAAAAGTAGGGAGTTGGACAAGATGCAGTCCCAAGACGCAGACGTAAACAAACGTCATTTTACACCTACACTTAATTGTATTCCGTATATTAACGACGCAGCTGAGCTGGGGCTTCACCAAGGATCTTATCTTAAAAGATCCTTGGGCTCCACTGTAGCCAGCAAGGATCATATTCTGTATAGGATCCTTGATAGCCAGACAGTTCCATCCCCTCCGCAATCCAATCAGTTGAAGATGTAAAATTTTACCTTTAATTCAAATAATTAGTGCTAGTTGTAAAAAAAAAATACCGATAAAGTTATCATACTTGCATAATGTAGATAAAGTACTTACGTAAGATTTTACATTAGCAAATCTGTCTATTATAGTGGGAAAAAATGTACTCTTCCACTCACCTGTTGGAGCTTGAAGTAGGTGGTGTTACGTAGTATACGCCGCCACATCTCACCTTATAATATATTTTCTACCTGCCCCAAATACGGTCAACTGATTGACTCAACAAACAAGTGTTCTGTCTCCCTCGGAGTCCCTCCCTCCTAGTGATGGGCGCTTTGTGAACGAGTCGGTTCTTAGAGCCGGCTCTTCCAGATGAACGAGAAGAGCCGGATCTTTCTCGAGAGCCGTTTGAGATTTTTTTGAGAGCCGTTAATTTTTTTTTTTTTCTAGTTTTTCCATATTTTTGCAATTTTCTAACAAAATGCAAAAATTACCGATTGTTAATAATTATAGTAATGATAATAATAATAATAATAATACTTACGAGAATGAAGCCTATTCATAGAAATTATATAGTAAAATAGTTAAGTTACCCCTTCAAGTTAACAAAGAAAAATGTATTTCCAAGGGCTTTGGCCTCTAGCAAAGAGGGGTAACTCAACACATAAAACACATATATATGAATAATTCAGAAAATATATGGTGTATATGGCAGGCCAATGATGTGGAATGTACACTATAATATTCCCTACAACATATCGGTAAATTAAGACAATCTGATAATATTAAGAGGTCAAATTAAATTATAGAACTTGTCTCAAAATAGTGTACACATCATACAAATCAAGTATATTTTTTTCCATAGTTAATTTTTTAACACAAAACTCATTTTCTCATTATAGCTCGAGAACCATAAGGTATACGTACAATGACTACGAATAGACAGAGTGAATAGGAATCCATCTTTCTATTGCAACATTTAAAAATGAAATTACTCTTTATATAATGAAGGAAATTTTTTTTTTTCATAACCTGTGAGTAAAATAAAAAAAATAACTACACTAGCTGATACGCCTTTTAAAATTATTTAAATGATTATAGGTGCATTTTTTCTGTCAAACTAATCGTTAAGGTTTTTTCCTTATAACTCGAAAACTATGAAATTGACGTAAAATGATTAGGAGTAATTAGGGAAGTTAAATGAAACAAGCTTTCTTTTCATTCTATTGAAAATGAAACTCAATGATAAATGACCATCGAAATTTTTTTTTTTCTTAACTATTAGCGTTATTCAAAATCAGACTACACCAGTTGAAAGGCCTTTTGAAGGTAAGAAAATAACTATTTAACATAATTTTTGTCAAACTAGTATTTAACATTTCGTTTTGTAAAAACGAAAACTATGGAGTTTAAGTCAAAAAATCTGCGAATAATTAAAATAAGGAAATAAATATATATATTTTTTGGACCATCAGAACATGTAAACAGTTTATAAATAATGAAAACATTAAAAAAAAAAAGTTTTTGGCGTAAATTTAGATTAAATTACATGATTTGATAGAACTTTTAAAATTACATCAATTAGCATAAGTGCATTTTTTCTGTACGACTAATATTTACGCGATAAAAGACAAGTTAACTACGTTGATAATTTGAGGGGTGGTAGGGTACCCCACCACCCCTCAAACTCACGTTACGTAACAGTCAACCGCCAATTGTTCGCGCGCGCGCTCTCTCTCTCTCTCTCTCTCTCTCTCTCTCTCTCTCTCTCTCTCTCTCTCTCTCTCTCTCTCTCTCTCTCTCTCTGATAGATAGATATTAAATGAGAAAGAAAATAGATCATATGTTTTTTTTTTTTTTTTTTGTGTGTGTGTGTGTGTGTGTGTGTGTGTGTGTGTGTGTGTGTGTGTGTGTGTGTGTGTCTGTCTATCTGTCTGTCTGTTTGTCTGTCTGTCAGACAAACAGACAGACAGATAGACAGACAAAAAAAAAAAAAAACCATATGATCTATTTTCTTTCTCATTTAATATATATCTATCAGAGAGAGAGAGAGAGAGAGAGAGAGAGAGAGAGAGAGAGAGAGAGAGAGAGAGAGAGAGAGAGAGAGAGAGAGAGAGAGAGAGAGAGAGAGATAACCGTTATTACGTAACCCCACACCCTCACCCAACCATAAACATTAATTCTTGTCTTTTGTCGTGTAAATATTAGTCATACAGAAAAAATGCACTAATACTAAATGATGTGATTTTAAAAGTTCTATCTATTCATGTAATTTAATCTAAATATACGCCAAAAAGTTTGTAAGAAAAATGTATTTTTCAGTATTTATAAACCGGTTACGTGTTTTGATGGTTGAAAACATAAAAAACATAATTTAGTTGAGAAACAAAGTCTAAAAACATTAGTTATCTATATGTCTGTACACAGTTTCACAAACTCAGTCACACACATACAGACATACAGACCGACAGATAGACACACACACACACACACACACACACACACACACACACACACACACACACACACACACACACACACATATAATATCTATTTCCATTCCTATCTAATATCTATCTATCTATCTTTAAGATATCTATATATCTATCTTTAGGATAGATATATAGATATTAGATAGGAAAGGAAATAGATATTATGTTTGTGTGTGTGTGTGTCTGTCTGTCGGTCTGTCTGTCTGTGTATGTGTGTGTGACCGAGTTTGTGAAAGTGTGTACACTGTACAGACATGTAGATAACTAATTTTTATAGACTTTGTTTCTCAACTAAATTATGTTTTTTATGTTTTCAAGCCTCAATACACGTAACCGGTATATAAATAATGAAAAAAAAAAAAAAAAAAAAACTTGAGAAGCATTGTATTTGATTTAACTTTAACTATATATTATGTTTTAATTTTAACTTTATCTTTAATAATGTTTATGGGTATTATTATTAAGTCAGAGAAATTCCTCTCAGTTTGAATACACTGCATGTCTGAAACTGTGAAACAAGTTGTTTAGGTGGATTGTGTATAAATTCATTAATGTTTTCTATGATTGGTATTAATTAAGGTAATTTTTTTAAGGCTTTTTAACCTTTTAATTAAATAACAGGTACATTTGATTTAGTCTATGATTTGATATAAATTTGGTTTAAATTAAAATAAATGAACAAACGTTTTTTTAAAGTTTTTTCACCTTTCATTAATTCAGTAGGTTTTGAAAGCTAACTAGCTAAGTTATCCTAAGAAATTCTTTCTAAATTATAAAGACTATAAACAGAATATGGGGAACTAAAATAAAATATTTGAGAGCCGTTTGGGAGCCGGAAGAGCCGGCTCTTTGGAGTGAACGAGAACGAAAGACTCGGTTCTCGGAAAAGAGCCGGAACGCCCATCACTACTGCCTCCCACCCATCCC
>JAXIVD010000795.1:77500-115000 GCA_036785275.1 Cancer borealis
AGCCTCTTCCAGAACTCCATCTGTGAGCATCTGTGAATGAGAGAGAGAGAGAGAGAGAGAGACGTCCATTGGAAAAGATTGGTGATTTGAAAAGTTGTACACTTACCCAATATTACCAAACTACCAGATATCACTAGACATTTTGTAATATACTCGTAACAATACGTTAAAAAAAACTTGTAAAATGCCCGTAAGTTGCTCATAATTATCCATGACAAGTAACAAATCGTGAAATTTTCCCGTAAATAGTAGGGAGTACATCGTAATAATCCGTAATAAACCGTAAATAGCTTGTAATAACTCGTAACAACTCTTATATCGGTAGTAAAATGGCCAAATCGTAAGGATCCGTTAATTTGGCGATCCGTAAGGACTCGTAAGAAAAATCCGCGTATGTGAAGGGGATATAATCGACCTTTTAAAAGCTCATTTTTAATGATTTATCTTGCCCACAAGCTTCACTGTATACAATTTGTTTGCAAAAAACGATAGATGTATGCATTATGTTAAAGTTTAATCCAATTGAGTGCAATACCTACCAGTATTCCTATAATATAATTATATAGCTGTACCACCATCCTTAATATCCACATGCCTCTCAAATTAATAAGTTCCACAGCATCCACTCTTGACTGGTGTGCTCCATGCTATAACAGCCACTGGAGCAAATTTTAGTAAACCAGTACCATTCTTTATTCCTCTTTGAACACATAAATTAATCCCTTTCCTTACTCACTTGGCTAAAGGGATATCCCCCCTCATCCAAGGGTGATCGATCTATTTCTCCATGTTGGGGCATTTCACTATTTCTTCTACATCACTGATTCTAATATCAAATTATGTAAAAAAAATATGCCTGCACAACTAAATTTTCATACACAATTGAGTTCATAAATTGATGATCATACATCAGAAAACTCACCACATCTTATTGTTAACTAGCACTTAATTGTTACCATCAATGTTTTCACCATCAATCAGTCTCTAATAAAAAGCATTGATATAACGATTCTGCTACACTGATCATCACCACCATCAGTGTTTCCTCATCATCATCACCTTAAAACACCATATAATAACAAAGTGATGCCTAATTAAGGTGTGTTGACATTCTTCTCTTAAATGAGTTCAAGTTGTAGGAAGGTGGAAATACATATTTCCACCTTCCTACAACTTGAACACAGATTCAGGTAAAGAGTTCGATCACAGTTTACCAGTAGAGGGGAGGAAAGAGTAACATATTATTATTATTGTTAAGGAATGTGGATAAGTAGTGGATCGAGGCTGTGTGTGTGTGTATGCATAATTATTGACATTATAACCTGTCCAATATTACCTGTATTAGATTACCTGCATTGGAAGTATGGGAAAAAGTAGAGAAAAGTGAGAGAGAGAGAGAGAGAGAGAGAGAGAGAGAGAGAGAGAGAGAGAGAGAGAGAGAGAGAGAGAGAGAGAGAGAGAGAGAGAGAGAGAGAGAGAGAATTAATGTAAGTAAAACTAAGGGAGTTATCACGAGTTTAAGTAGATAATGTAAAAAAAAAAAAATTTGTATGCACTTTCATTTTCATTCAATTATCTTAATATACGTAGGTGTATTCATAATGTAATTAATTTATGCTCATAATATGCATCAATGTATCACAAATATGATGGTAGGCTCAGTTTTCCTTAGTAATATCTGGTAGTTTGGTAATATTGGGTAAGGGTTCAACATTTCAAGGCATTAAAATAGATGCGTGACTTGAAATGTTGAACCCTTACTAGACAAAGCGACTATTTTTCTTCTAAACTGTTCACAGTACAATATGTGGAAGTTGTTTTTAAGAAAATTGAACAGGAAGAGGCATGAATTAAGATACATGATGAATACCTAAATAGATTTGTTAAGTATGTTGTTTTGATAAGCAAATTTACATATGAACTACATACAGCATATGATTTTGCAATTACTTGAGGGAAAGAAAGTAAATTTGAAAATGAACAAGAAGATAAATGTTCAACAGTTTTATGAGATCATGAAATTAGTGTACAGAATGAAGCAACATAATATGTTCAGGAATATATTTACTAAAAACAGAACATTTATGTAAGTTGAATTAAATTTTATTAGTTGGCTCTATTGCCTATTGGTGGAATCACAACTTGAATATTTCATGATAGACCCAAGCTATGTACTAAACATCTCAGGAGGTCAGCTTATAGTGCCCTGTGACAGAAAGTGCCTAACACCAGTGACCAATCAGCAACTACTTTTTAGGTAAAGCTTTAGCCAATTAGCTGGATGAGTGCATTTGTGACAGGTTGAAAAGTACTCAATTTCTACAACTATCTACTTGACAATCTTCCAGATAACTATTCCCCTCTCCTCCACATTAAACACACTCGGTCTATCCTTTACTAAAAATCTAAAGTGGCAATTTCATATCTCTACTCTTGCTAAATCTGCTTCCAAGAAGTTAGGTGTCCTATGGCATCTACATCCATTTTTCTTTCCTTCCCAGCTGCTTGCTCTGAACAGAGGCCTTATCCGTCCATGTATGGAGTATGGTTCTCATGTCTGGGCGGGTTCAACTCACACAGCTTTACTAAACAGGATGGAGTCTAAAGCTTTTCGTCTCATCAACTCTCTTTCTCTAACTGACTGTCTTGATTCTTTAAGTCACCGACACTGTGGGAGAGGAGCACGGTTTGAAGTTGAAGAAGTGGATGTTAGGGTCTCAAAGTTTAGTAAAGAAAAAAAGTCACTGGCACTGAAGGAATTACAAGAGCGGTGAGAAAAGTGGAAGGGGAAAAGGCAAGAGAGGGTAATAGCAGTGGAAAAGGTATTTGTATTAGAGAAAGGAACAAGAGGAATGGGAGAGGGAGAGGTAGAGTGGCGGAAGGAGGATGGGATGTAGTAGAGGGAAAGGTAGTGCCAGCCATGGTCCGTAGGATGTTAGAGAGGAACCTATTGGAAGACACTGAGATGAGCTTCTAGTCTATTTTTTTTTGGTGTAAAGCTGTGTTCGAAGTGGAAGGCAGCAAACTCCCATTGAAATTTGTAGATGGGACAGCATTAGAAAAAGACATTATGTTCTAAGGTGCAGTTTACACAGATGCATTTTGTTGAAAGGCAGTTTGCATGGGTATGGCCAGGTGTGGCACAGAGAGGGCAATGTGAGGTGAATCTACAAAGCAAATTCCCATTCAAATTTGGAAAGAAGACATTATGTACTTGGGTAGTTTGCACAGATGCATTTTGTTCAAGGGCAGTTTGTACGGGTATGGTCAGGTGAGGCACAGAGAGGGCAATGTGAGATGGATGTTGGAATCTTCATCAGTTTTGGTACTGACAGGGTGGGTAGGGGAGAGGAAAGTAAGTTTTAACCTTACAGAAGGCTCCACCTATGTGTACATTATTTGGAAGATTTTGTCCTATGAATGTTATTTCTGCAGTATTTGCTGGGTACTTGCAATGACCACGAAGGTTAATGATAAAGTAGAACACATGAGCATATCATATTCGACTGCAATCACTTTAAAGATATGGAAGTAGAAGGAAGGGTTGGTGTTAAGGAAGCAGGTACAATGGAAGATGGAAGGGACAAGGGAGTTGATAGGTGGGTGGCTGGGGGAGTTTTCAAAGTTGAGGTCTGAGGCGTGTCTGTGTCAAAGCCAGTGAAGTCTAGGGGATAATTTTTTTGAAGTGCATTCCCCAATGCACTTGTTAATGTTGAATGATTGCCCATTGTGAGTCTAATTATAAATGGAGGATATAACATGCACAAACACACACACTAATGCATTCAATCACTCATACAGGAGTAGAGGATTTCAAGCCTTCCACTCCTGCTAGGTGAACAAGGGTTACAGCATTTGAGACGACAAATCCATTTTGTCTTCACCTGACCCAGGATTTGAACCCAGAACGTCTCAATTGTGAGCCGAGCATGCTAACCACTACACCACCGAACCACTCAAAAAATTAATTAAATAAAATTAAAATAATAATAATAATAATAAAAAAAAAAAAAAAAATTTCTTCAAATAATGCACAAAAGCAGTGGCAGGTCAACCTTCACACACACCACTGGCATTCTGTGCTTCCTGGTGTAATGTCTTGTGTTTTTTAATTGAAATATGAGAAATTCGAGGGAGCAGCAGGGTACTGAACACCCCTCAGTGAAGCTTTCAAAGTACACGATATTACCTACACAGCTGTCTCATATGTCTCCTATTGTAATGGAGTGTATGTGGAAAATACGGTTCAAATACAATGTCTGAAGAAAGCACTCTTAGCTGCACTTGTGTGGTTTTGCATAATTAATGAACAAGGTGCATCCATTGTCTGCATTTTCTCAATCCGCTCTCGAAAAAGTCTGGCCACACTCAAATCAAATTGATACTTATGGCTATTTGGCTAACAACATAATGGCACCTTTATAGAGAGAGAGAGAGAGAAAAAAAAAAAAAAAAAAAAAAAAAAAAAAAAAAATTGTTGTTCTCCATGACAAATGTTTGCTACAACACAAATGGATCCTGGTTCATGCTGAATTTACACAAGATGACACTGTTCTATGTGATATGTATGAAAAAAACAGTAGTGTGAACCAAAACATAGTCCTGGCCTTGGCATCAATAGCCAGTTTATATACAATAGAGTTGTGGCATAATAATTTGATTGTTTTATTAGTTAAATAAATAAACACATACTTCAATCATGAAACTCATAAGTCTGATGGAACTCCAAAACAAATTTTCTTGCTTTGCTTTTAATATTTAGTATGTGGCTTGAACAATTTGGGACACGTCTCGGATACCAACATGCCTTTGACGCCAGGAAATGTGGAAAGTCCCACCCTTATGGCCAGGTGATGGTTTTCCTGTCAGGCTTTGATGTCTTACAATCTTTCATCTGAAAGGAGAAAAAGTTGCTTTATGTAGAGAAAACATAAGAAAATATCCTTGAGCTTAGGGTAGCTCCTGAGAAAATAGACTACATTACTTAATTCTGAGGGTTATAAGAACCAATAGAGTACAATAGAAAATCAATATAAAACTGTGTATACTCACCAAATGTGCTACTTGGTCTTTATTATCATATACTTTTAATTTCTTTGTCCCAGTTGTAGGTTCATTCATTGATTTTCTCTTCTCTTGTAACAGCTCTTGTTTATGGCTACTTTCCTTTATTTCACTTTCAGAACTATTTTTCTTAATGGCGTGGAAATCTAAGTCCGCTGAAGTGTTTGCTGCATTGTTCAGTTTGATTGTCTTCCTGCCTGTGTTGATACATGAAGGTGGTGGTTTTAATCTTTCACCACCATTATTGACAATCTTCTTTGTAGACAAGTCGAGGGAAACTTTGCCTCTTGATTCTACCACAAGCCTGAAAGTAAAGGAATGATAGTTGTAAAATGCAGTTTTGAGTTACATTGGCAAATATCAAAACACAATATAATGAAATGCACCTTATTTATATAGCTGTCACTGAAATTTAAGCAAATATTGTGAACTAAACATAATGTACTCACTCAAAATTAGAGTAAACTTCTGTAATTTTTGTATATAAGACAATTTTTAATAAGAACCAAATTCTATGCCTCCCGATGCAGACCTTTCCTTATACAGCAAGAACGAGGAACTATTGCAATCATATACCGTATTTCCTGCTATATAAGATGCACCTACAATTTGGCAAGGAATATTTAAGATAAAACTTAAATTCCAACTTTTTCCTTGGGATTCATAGTCCTCCCCTTAATAGAGTTTTGGTCAAAGATTGTAGGCTAATGAGTATTCTCCTACTAAACTACTTAAACAAAAGGTACAACTAACCTTATAACTGGTATTTACAGTTAGACCCTTACATTTTCCTGAACTATAGGTTGCTTAAGTTCTCTTCATACTTACGTTTTCCAATCTTCATCTTTTAACTTGATTATTTTTCTTTCCCGTGTTTTTTTCGTTAGTTTTCCTCGGCGATTGTCTCTGCAATCACGCTGATATTTTGGAGTAATATATTTGTGGAACAGATGAATGATTTTTGATCTTTCCGCTTGCTGTAGAGTCGCTGGTTTAATCCCTCTCTGAAAAGAAAACTAAGTTGATTCCACTGACAATCAAACAGACCTACAGACATAGCATCAGATAAACACATGAATAATTTATGGCCTTGTGATGGTTAATTACAATACAGATACCCATGCACATATACATATACACTCCTCTCACTTAGCCACTAGGCACAAAGAGAAGTGTCCAAACACAGCGCATCAGGTCAGTCATGCAAATGGGGTGAAGTCGGGGGGTCATATCCATAACGAATTTAGGTAATAATGGCACAGGTAGAAATGGCACAGGTAAAAATGGTACAAGTGGATAAATAGGAAAAAATGGCACATGGGAAAAAATATAGATGAAAATCTCACAATGAGCTTATTAAAATTTAGAATACAATACATAAAAGGAAAACATTAAAAAGTTTGTCAAATTAAAAAGAAAATTATATCTACATTTAAAAGCAAAAAATTTAAACTAAAATCTTATGTTGTGACCAAGTCCACTTAACACTTGATCCAAATCTTTCCTTCCTTCTGTGTAGTCACTGTATAATTTTTTTTGTCTTTGTTGTAGATCAACATATATTTTCTTTGTTTTCTTTCTTGGTGGTTCACAAACTGAGTCCCTTGCTATCACTGCACTCACAACAGCCTCTTTCTTCTGAATCATTCTTATCAGTTTCCAGATAGATGGGTCCTAGTTGTGTGCTCTGTTCAATAATTGAACCAGAATTCCCACAATTGAACCACTGACAACAAAACCAATGACAACTGAACCAGGAATCAACCGGCGTCCGATTAGAGAGTTACTGGTTTGGTATTTGTGTTCAGAGTTTCCAGACAACTGAACCATTAATAATTGAACCAAAATTCTTGGAATTGAATTACTCGTAACAGAAACAATGACAACTGAAACAGGAGTCAACTTTCCTCTGATTAGAGTTACTGGTTCGATATTTATATTTTTTTCAGAATTTACTAAATAGATGATAACGTGTGCATTTCATTTTTTTCCTGTATGTTTTTGTTTTGTGCCATTTTTACCCGTGTCATTTTTACCTGTGCCATTATTACTGTGCCATTATTACTGTGCACCATCCATAACAGGGTCCCAGGGTTTACCCATCCATTTAACTCAAGCCCTCTCCCTCCCCGCACCTGATATGATCAAAGGGTCACACCAGATGAGCGAAAATCTCCTGAAAAGGATCATCAAGGCCACATTTTTAAGTGTATTGGCTTAAAGTGCAATTTTACCTCGTGAAGTAAACTAATACCCTTGTTTAAGGCGTATATCACTGCAGTTCGTCTTCCCCATCCAAGAACACCCCATTCCCACCGGTCCCCAGACTAGTTGAGGATGATGACTGATAAGCATTATTTACAACATGGATTTGCTAAGAAAATTAATGTCAAAATCATTCGAAATGTATCATAAACTATACGAAGCGTTATTTATATCCATATCTTAGCCTAATTTAAAACAACAACGTGACTCACTTCTCTCAATAAATCGACCATTACTTGCACAGGTAGAATTTCAGGCTGTAGATAACTCAAATTTTGAAATTCCTCGTTCGCTGTTTCGTTTGCTGCACCACGCCGAGCCATATTTGTTTTGGTTTTTAGTTAGGGATACGCACCTTTCATAATCTAATTTGATATTGTGTATAACTTATGTCTGATATACACTTCACGCTCGTAACTATAATAATATTTGATTATGTAGTTGGTAAGGTTAAGCTCATATGATAATTTTATCTCTACTCCTTAGATCTTCGTATAGAGGCTTTACACGTGACGTCACTACCCCAGGGTCTGCCATATTGACAGCCAAGTACATTGTAAACAAGCTTGGCTGCTTCGACCACAGGAGCGTGTTTTGACTATTTATAACACTGTAATAGCCGTGACAGTCAACTAGGACTATGTCTGACACATGCTATGCATATGGCTGTACCAACACAGGTGGACAGAAGCCAGAACTGTCCTTTCACAGGATTCCTGCAGAGAAAGAACGCCAGGCTAAGTGGCTAGCTGCAATCAAGAGAAAACATTTTGTACCCACCAAGCACACACGGCTGTCTGGGGAGCACTTCATATCAGGTTGGTTTTTGTTGATTGAATTTTGATTCAAGGCACTGTGTAGTTTTAATATATACTGCTCAATATTGTGCATTGATGTATAGGTATTTCTGCATAACTACTACTCGGATGATTTTTATATAAATATGAAGTCGTACATACTAAACATAGTGTACTCAACACGTCTGTGCAGGTTTGAGGCGGTGCTCACCATTATTTACCTCGCACAACGTCTTCGAAGTTATGTTAGGTTGGTTAGGATATGTTAAGTTATAGTTAGGTTAAGGTTATGATGTTAGGTTACGGTTGTTATGGTTATGCTGAAATCTTCACAAATGTGTTGAGTACAATATGTAAAGTATGTAGGGGAAAGAGAAAAGAAAGAAAGAAGTGTAGCAGTAGTTGTAAAAAAATACCTAAAGCATACATCAAAACGTATCATAAATGGTTTCGTCCACTGTTTGTATTAGGGTTTGTTCGTCTTTTTTTTTATATCTTGAGGGCATTGTATGCTCGTGAATAGAAGTGTCTATATGCATGACCACCGTGCATATAATGAGAAAAGTTTATTTACACGACCGTCATGCAAAGGGCTATTCCATATGGAAATGTCTACATCCACGACCGTTGTGTACTTAATTTTTCATCAGCTATTCGCACGACCGTCTTGCACAAAAGTTCTCATCAGCTATTCACACAAATTTCGTGTAGCTAATGAAATTTTTCTGTTTATTATTCGCATGACTGTCGTGTAATACAATTTTAATCAAATATCTCAAGAGGATTGAACGTTAGTGGAAGATGGTAGCAACAAATTCTATACTATTCCTATTATCATTTATAACATCTAACTGCTCAAAACGTTCATCTGTACATTGATGTCTTTAACAGCGTTATATTTTCCCTTTTTACCGCTATTACTATTTTACTAATCTCCCTCAAAAGTTTGTGGCAACACCTAATTTGTGTATTCAAGGTGGCGTATTGATCATATCTCTCTCTCTCTCTCAAAAAAAAAAACAACTGCCCATAACACTGATATTTAGACGGTGGTATATATATATATTTTTTTCCCTGGTCATTAGATTAATGTAAAAATTTCCACGGCATTATAGCTGTGTACACACATATAAACACACATATAAAATTCTTAAGTCGTTAAGTTGACTTAAATCACGAATTGGACTTAATCATTCATCTTAAGCGCGGTCTGCTGGGGACCGAGCTTAACGGGCCGGAATTACACTCAAGATGGCCTACATTGGATACCTACATTGGTAACTCCCAACCCAGGTCCAAGTCCAAGCCTCATCGTCATGGTAACAGCTTGGTGAGCAATCCAAACATATATGAGTTTATCCTTTGGCAATAGAGGCGAGGTGCTGTATATGCTGTGACTAGACTGTGCATCCTGTGATCCATCCTAGTAATCCATTTTGAGCTTTAAGTTTTTACACACATAAAGAAGACCGAAGCAAAGTTAACTCCTGAAATTTGTATAGAAACAAAACAGTAGGTAAGTGGTACAGCCTGCAAGTTCTTAATGTTCAGGGAAAGTGCGCTTCCTATTATCAGACTGTAAAACAAAGTAACATTAAAAAGACAGCTTAACCACAACCACTTAACCACAAACAACTAAAATGTCTCGCCAGAGAAAATGTGGTCATCTCATAATCTAGGTACCTGAGAACATAACATATTATAGTAGCAACAATAGGAAGTTATACTTTCCTCTCCTTGATTATGTTTTTTTTCTTCAGATTTCTTCACTAAAATCTGAGCAATGCAGTAATGCTTCATATGAATCCGTGGTCTATAAATGAGTGATGGAAAGCCCCAGTGAATCCGATCCTGATTTCTGGGAGCTTGGAGACAAGGGGGAGGGTAGTCCCCGCCAAGGGAGAAGACCACATCACAGAAGGAGGTGAGACCAACAATAACTAGAGGGTCATTCAGTGGACCACAAGTACCGCTGCCTCTGCTGTTGATGTTCTTTAATTTTTTCTAACTTTTTAACTTTGACATTAATCTTTGAAAAAGATAATGCAGCAGTTACTTTGGGTAGGGGATCATGTTGGTGAAATTTTGGGAAATGGTACATTGACAGTCATAACATTTTTAAATCCTCTAGTTTGGCAACTATTTTTTTAATAATATAGTTATGAGGCACTTCACACTCTAACTAGAAGTCTACTTAGTGCTCCAAATAATTTTCAATCACATTATCACTCTACCTAATTTCATGGAGCTTTATTAATATTTCACAAACTCACGCACTGCAATACCAAACACTTAAACAATTAAATTGAACAAAGAATCCATTGGCATCCTAACATGCTCTAATACTTAAATGCATCCCTATTCCATACTCATTTTAACAATGACTGAGGCAGGGAGGTTGTATACAGCCTTCTCCTGTATGCCCCTCCCTCTCAGGGGAATCGCAGCCAGTCATATGTCTAGCGGTAATACTAGCACCATGAATTACTGCTATATTGGTGTCTTTTCTTCAATATAGTTATAAATATACAGCAAACCTTTTTCATTGTTTCATGTGTGTTTTCTCAAGAAATACCTCCTTCTAGTCTGACAGTGAAGATGCACCTCTTTTTTTATTTGTGTTAGGAGTGATGCTGTAAAAGCCACAGTACTCCTTCATAGTACATATGAACAAGGAAATAAACTGAATAATAGTGTAGTTCCTGATAATACAGAAGAATATTTAGCATAAATTACTAAATTTCCTCAATTAAATTTGTATGTCTGGGAAAATCTGTACATACTTCCAATTATTGCAACACATGATATATGCATGTATTCTATGATGTTAGATTTCACCTTGTAAGTGCAGGCAAGGGGTATATGTATAAAAAGAAGAATAGGGAAACATTACTCATTATGATAGAATAAAGGAATTCAACTAAGATATTTTTGTTTACTTTTCAGTAAAGGATTCTTGGTCTTCCCACCAAGTGAACCAGAACATGATAAATCAGCCAGAGGCAACTCTAATTACATAAACTCTGCTCATGGGGGTAAGGAAGAGCCCAAGAAGAACAAAGATTATGGTAGCAAGCCTACTAGTAATGGCATTGACGATAATGTCAATAGTGAAGACAATGATGAAGAATTTGAGAATGATGAGGCTAAAAATGAAAATGAGGTGGAGGACGAGGAAAATGAAGACTCAACTGATGATGAATATTGCAACAATAATGAAGAGAGAGAGGATGGGAGTGGTGGCAGCAGTAGCAGCAACAGCAAAACCAGTAAGCGCACAAGTATCCTCACTGGATCAGATCTTCCACAAGACTCTCTTAAGGATGACTCCCTCAGCAAAGACTCATCAAAGATATCCAAGGGATCCAGCAACCGTAAATACTCTGCCTACTGTTTACATAATAAGTAGCATTCCCTCTATAGTTTCACCATTGCAAATGCTTGAATGTATTGTTTTTTTTCACTAGAATATCATGCTGTCAACCAGAGAATTATCATCACCACCATCACCATCACCACCACCACTATCATTATCATTATCATCATAATTTTTCAAGCTACTGCCAATCAGGACCAAATCATTTCCTAGCCGTTTTAATAATGCTTCAAACACTATTAAAAAAAGAGAATTCAGCGCAAAACTCTGCTGTATGTAAGCTGACACTTACCACAAACTAATCACTTTCCCTGCTTTTTACTCTTTAACTTGTATATGAGTCAAAATTATGACATAAGTTAATCTAGAATTTAACATTTCAAAACACAAAGGACAATATTGTTTACGTTATTTTATGAAAGGTTGCTTGCATTAACCTTTCATCAAGTTATTTTAGAGCAATAGTGTGTTGTATTCATTACAATATACCAATATCAGCATGTAGTACAATATGTTCATATAATTTCCAATGCCCATATGGAGAACCGTACAGCACAGCTACTTAATTAGTATGATATGTCTCTGTATGTGTATGTGATGACAAATACTTGGATAATTCAAAAAAAGACTTACACATATAATACATATATCAATCGATATAACTCTAGTATGCTTTAAAAAAAATTCAGTTGTCAACTCTGGAAATCAAACCTAAGACATGATCATGTTTATGATTCAAACACATTATCGATCAACTTAAGACAATATTGATGAACATTTTTTCTTTTCTCAGAATCCCAGTGGCTGGTAGAACAATATCTTCTTACACCACAGAAAAAGCTCAAGCTAGCCCTGTATGATGGAAGGAAACTCTTTGCAGCAGGGGAGGGTGATGGAGCTGTGAGAGAATTTGTGCGAGCCAGGGCACTGGCAAGGGTGGTTCATGGAGACCAGCATTGGCGTTACTGCAGATGCAAGGTGTTCTTGGCCAAGACCTACCTCTACCTCAAGGTGAGTCTAGGCGAGTTATTAGAAAAAAAAATTAATGATTATGTTACTAGGGAAGAAATTAAAATAGTAATGTGATAGAGCTACATATACACTGAACACAAATTAAGGGAGTGTGATAAATAAGAACTAAACAGGAATTGGGTAAGAATGGTATTACAAGGATTTGTTCTTTGTCAGGAAAAGAGCAAAACCGAAATGAAGCAAATACAGTTGAGCTTTGAAAAGCGGTAAAGAACATCTACATCTTAAAGAAAATATTCTGGATATATACAAGAATTGAATTTGATAGATATGACAGATAAACTTTAATTTATTTTATGTGTGTTTGCAGGAGTATGTCCCACAGGCAGAAGCACAGGCAAAGGAGGCTCTGGAAACACTCAAGACTCACATCTCAACACATCTGGCACCAGCAAAGAAACCTCAAGTATGCATAAACTTTTCATTTTTTTGCCAGTTTGGTTTTGCAATTTCTTTTACTTCTGTATCTAATCACCAAACATAGCACAACTTGGCTTTACAGTTTTAGTTTTCAGGAAAATTGTCTTGGTTAACCATCAAATATTTGCTTAGTAAAATCTGGCTGACAGGTTCAGCCTATTTATAAAAAATGCAGCTGAGGTACAAAGTAATCATTTATGTTATTAATCATGATGCAATACAGATCAACGTTTGGCTTTTTCACCAAAGGATACTTACATGGCTTAAACTTGATACTTATAAAAACTAAAATCTTAGTGATTATCCCTTCTTAAAACGTGATAAAGATAAAATCACTTGCATAATGAATGTGCAGTGCAATAATATCATAATCCATAGGTTGGCCTTTAAATTTCTTGATTTATCTTTTACATTACATAGAGGTAGGGTGCCATGAAGAGTGAGAGTATGTATGTGGATCTTAGATGCCTGACAAACTTTACACTGTCTCGTTGTCAGGGCCGAGGTGACTATAAATTAATATTAGGATTCTAAAGAATTGTGGGGAAGAATAGTCATGGAATATAAAATCCCGAATATATTTACAAAACATGTATAAAAAAAAAAGCCAATTTTCTATTACACTTTCTTCTTTAGGAAACCGGCAATCACAAGTAAGCTTGTATTTTATAACTTTCTTTATTGCGCTTAATTGGCTCTCCAACAGCATAAAAAAAAAAAACAAAAAAAAAAAAAAAAAATCAGTACCCAAACTCAAGCTACCCTAGGAACACATTTGAATCTCAGACATAAAAGAAAAATCATGTATTTTCATCTGCCTTTGACAGGTACATCATACACTGCTGTGGGGCTACCTAGTATGTGGGGAGGCTCGCACCCGCCTGGGACAATTGAATGGGGCCCAGGAGTCCTTAGTTCGTGCTCTCTATCACACTCGTGTCTATGCCAGAATGGTGAGTTTCCTTTTGTACTTTGTACTGTACACATTTTAGCTTATGTTACCATATTTTATGTTACCATATTTGGATGGATGAGTTCCTTTCCTTACCTTCTGATATATGTTATTGGTCACTTTGAAAGGTAATGTCTGCTCCCTCCTTAGGTATGTAGTAACTGAATGTGTGAGAAAAGAGCACGCTTGATTAGTGGTTGCTACAAAGAAGGAACTTAGATTTGTCTTTTAGTTTGCCATGGTCATGACATTTATGATGTTTGCATACCACCCACTTATGCTTTTACAGGTAATGCGTTGGAAGAAACAATTGAGTCCTTCTCTTACCATTGATCTTCCACTTGATCTGCAAGTGAAAGTCTTGTGTGCACAGGCAGCTCTCTACACTAGACAAAAAAAACTCAACAAAGCTAAAGTAAGTGCTGTTTTGTATGATACATATGTAATATGTACTATATTTTCATTGTTATGTAGTGAAGAAGTGTGAATGGTCAATCCTAAACTTTTAAATAGTTGGCAATAAATAGAGGTAAACAAAGCATTCAGCATTCATTATCATAACAACAATAATAGCAATAGTTTAAGTAAAAATAATAACCACCACCATATCACTGTGCCATCTGCAAACAGGAGAAACTTGAATCAAGCATTACACTAATAGAGAAGAAAGGGTCAGGGCCAGAGAGCCCCTGCTTAGTGACTCCCCTGCAGCAACTAGGTCAGCTTCTCCTTGAACATCCTCAAACAGCTAATGACAGCCAGATTGGGATTGACCTTCTGACCCGTGTGGTACGCATCACTCAAGTGAGGTAAAGTTAATCTTATTAATTGATTACATAATAATAATAATAATAATAATAATAATAATAATATTCCTCCTTCTCCTCCATTGCCATACTTGTAAATTTTACCTAAATCTTACTCACACTATTAACTTTTATTAAGTTTTTCAATTTTGTTAATACTAATTGATATTGGTATTTAAGGATATGAAAATATACACCTCATTCTCTTGCACCACTAACTCTATTTGCTCCTTCTTCTCCCTCTTCTGTTCCTTCTGCTCCTCCTCTTCCTCTTCCCCTTCTTTCACCACTACTATCATCACAAGTGAGGCAAAGTTAGACAAGGGTGCAGGGTGTGGTCAGTTTACTGGCAGGGTTGAGGCCACTGAATACCTTCCCTTTAATCCATTCTAATAGTGTGGTTGTTTGTGGTGGGTTGTATGTAATTCTATGTATGTTCTATTGATATGGTGTTGTCTAATAATAATAAATTTTAAGCCAATTCCCTCACATAACTGTGAATGGGCGTTCAGATGCAATTACTCTATAAACTTCTAATTCTACTGTAACAGGACATTACCCGATGAATAAATAGGTCTTCGCAACACATGGACAGAATGTATGCTACATAAATCTTGCACTTTCAGTAATCGTCCTGGCAGTGTGGCAGAGTGTGAGGCACGTGGCCTCTTATTAGAACACCGTCTCCATCTCCACTGCATAGAAACTCAAGAAGCCTTAAGGGAATTGCACAAACTTGGTCTCCTTTTCTCCCGCCTGCATGGAGAACACAGTCCTCGTACTGCTGCTATCCACAATCTCACAGTCCAAGTATGCTGATCTCCATTTTTCTTTTTTAAGGTTGTAGTCAATACCAATTATTTATCTTCCTTATCGCTCAAGCTGTTTTATATATATATATATATATATATATATATATATATATATATATATATATATATATATATATATATATATATATATATATAGATAGATAGATAGATATAGATATACATTTCATACCCTTGTTCAGGTATTGGTGCAGGAGGAGGCCTACCCAGAAGCAATAAAACATCTCTTGTTTATTCTCAAGCATAGTAAGGAAATCCATGGAGACTTCACTCCACAGGTATGTGGTGCTCTTCACATATAATATGCTACTTTAAATATTTGAATTAGTATTTAATTTCTTATATGATCATCCCCTAAAATAATGCAATATTAGCATTTTTCTTTTTTCTCTGAGTGTAGTAAGTGATCAAGAAGTGCATGTAAATAATTTGGTTAATCTTTGGAGAAAGTAATACATTTTATAACAGCAATATGAAATGAGTTGTGCCCTACTTCACGATAGTGAGAATGCAGCATCATACTCAGGTGTGTGGAGTGCTGAGGCAGCTGTCCAGGGTGCATGCTCTTGCAGGGGACCTGAGCAGGGCAGCACTGGTTCTGGAGCAATGCCTACAAACAGAAACTCTCCTCTATGGCACTTCCTCTCGCCGTGCTCAAGCCTCTCGCCTGAGGCTGCAAGAAATTATGCAGTTAAGTTCTTGCTATGCTGTAATATAATTTTGATAATAAAAGGATGGTAGTGCAATGGTCCGTCTATTTTACGATGGGTGAATTACCGTTTCAGCGGCGTTGCCAAACCTCACCTTAATTATCGGATTAGTGAACACCTGTCAGGTCACTACCACCACACACACACACACACACACGCTTGCATGCGTGTGTGTGTGTGTGTGTGCGTGAGTTGCTAGAATGTTTTTTGAACAAAACTCACTGGAAGGTGTGACAATACTTATAGTTTACAGTACATACAGGCAACCTGTGTTTTAGGGAGTCACAACTATTGTTTTCATTCATATTTCAGAAAACTGCCTATATCACTGAAGAAGCAGATCTACAGAAGACATCCTGATCTGCAAAACAAACCTCGCTTCCTCAATTTTTAGGTATGGTCTGACCTTTTCTGTAATTCCATACTTCCAGTTTATTGCTTGTGACAGGAAACATTTTGAGTTTCAATGAGTTAACTTACCCTTAGTGTCAAATTCATGCATCTCGAAGATAACTAAATAGACAATTATCTGATGCTTAAAACTGATTGATTATGCATAAATGTTTAAATTTCTTTCTAGCAGTGTTAATCATTCAAAACAACTATTTTCATGTATGCTTGGTGAGTGACGAATCCACTCTATGAAGCATTAAATTTTAATGAAAATCTCAAATAATATCTGAAATAATTCTTATGATATGTAGCACTTGCATTAGTGACTATACAGCAGCACAAGATTCCTGTTTTAAACAAATGTAAGTCTTTAGCTACAAAATTAGTATTAATGATGCAATTAGTATGGAGTCTATAGACAGTGCAAGGAATAGGGTATAAGGTAATAGAAGAGAGGCATATCATAAGCAATATTGGAAGCAGTACTTAGCAGAACAGATAAATTGTTTAAAGAAGGATAATTCGTGGATAGATAAATTATTATCATTATTGTTTTCATTGCAATTTTTATTAATCTTTTAGTGGTTCTCGTTCTCTTCTTTTCTGATCTTTTACTTCTTTTCATTTTTTTACACCAATTGTTGTGTAGTTATCTTTATTATTTATTGTTTATTATATATTGTCCCTAGAGACAGAGAGGTGAAATAAAATTATTGTTATTGTTATCATCTTTATTATGTATGCCCTTTGATGTCTGACGATTACTTCATTAACATTCTACTTTTTCCTACAGACAGAATGATGGCAGCGGTATACTAGACGTCACTTCCTTCTGACCTCAATAACCTCTGACCTACCGTGGCTGGTGGTGGTCAGGTCTCACACAGGTCATGGTTGGTCAAGCTGTTGTGTTACCTTGAATGTGTACAAATATTTCTTTTTATATATTTTTGTTGAAAGTAAATAATATAATATTTTTTGCATTTATTTATTTGATTTATTTTTTTCAATAACTTATGGATGGAGCAATGGGTCTGGGAAACCCTTTCATCTGTATACTTTCCTACGAAAAGACAAAGCACAGATGGGAATGGGAGAGTAACATTTTCTCTCTCTCTCTCTCTCTCTCTCTCTCTCTCTCTCTCTCTCTCTCTCTCTCTCTCTCTCTCTCTCTCTCTCTCTCATTCCTGGTTATTTCTTATATTTATCGATTACTAAAAAAAAAAAAAAAAAAAAAAAAAAAATAAATAAATAAATAAATAATAAGAAGCATAAAGTATGCATGAACAAAATTACGAAGAGTAATGCTGATCATAAATGACACTGTATTATCAGTTGTGAAATGATGGTAACTTTGGTGGTAAAAGTAAGCATGGATATTACAAGCTGAGATAAAAATATAAGATAGTAATTATCAAAAGTACCAGTGTATGTAATGTCTAGCAGTCATTAGAAAATTAAAAAAACACGAGATCTTTAACACAAGTGGACACCTGATCCTCGAGCACCAGCTCGTTTCACAGAAGACAGGAAAGATCCATAGGTAGCTGATCCAGTCACTGCTCCCGGGTCAGCAGGGTTTTGACGAATACTTTTCACACTAAATCTTCTTCCTGCAATCTCTGGACCAGTCACCTCAACTTCCACTCTGTGCCACTCTTTTAATCTGTTCAAACATTAAAGTTTCAACATGTTAAAACATGTGTCAACTGTACATAGCATGATACACCAAAATTTTATAAATGATGAATGAGTCAATATTGAAGAAGAAAAAAAAAATTGATCCTTTCATAAATTGCACTAAATAACATTACAGTCAGCCCCCCAAGGATGCTATCAATTAAGTCCACTGTAATTATCACTTGCTAACTGCATGCTTCCCCCCTCCCGCGGCCTCGCTGCACAAGACTTTCTATTTCTTGTTATCCCTATTCTGTCCATCTTCCTAATGCAAGAGTTAACCAGTATCTTCACTCTTTCATTTCTTACACTGGTAAACTCTGGAACTCTCTTCCTTTGTCTGTTTTTCCACCTGCCAAACTCTTTCAAAAAAGGAGTGTCAAGATACCTCTCACTAAATTGGACTTCCCCCCCCATGTCTATATTTCTCCTACTATCCTCTTTACAGGGTCTGGCGACAAGTGGGATATTTCTTTTTACTTATTTTTTGTTTTCCCTTAGCCAGTACCCTTTTAATGTTAAAAAAAAAAATATGGAAAGATACTTGGCACACTTTCTACATGGCAAGGAGAAGGGGGTGGCAGTAGACGGGCAATACATCAAGGAACAGGCTAAGGTTTTTTATGCAACTTGCCTCAAGAATGACAGAAACCTTCCCAAGAAACCATTGGAGGGAGCACTGTATTATTATTATTATTATTATTATTATTATTATTATTATTATTATGTATTATCATTATTATGTATTATCATTATTATTATTATTATTTTCTATCATTAGTTATTATCATTATTAGCAATATTTTCATTAATATAATTATTATCATTATTATCGTAATTATATTACTATTATTATCATTATTATTAAAAAAAAAAAAAAAAAATGAGGAGTTCTGCATATGGACTATATGCCTCTAAATAACTGTGTACACGGAAACACGCAAATACTTGAATATTGAGGTGGGTTTGTACCTGCAGTAATTTTGTATTAAATATATTTGTGGTACAATAATGTTGGAACTTATTTGATGTCAGGACTGCTTGTAAATTGCAATGCATCAACATGGCAATAACTGTACGTCTCCATTTACCAAAAACTGTTGCTGAATAAAGGAAAACCTAGCAACACCCATTGGCAATATAAAACAAAAGTGGCAAAGACCTAATGATACCCAGAGTAGGTCTTTTATACACATGCTTTTGAATAAATACATGTTTCCTTGTTGACGTAAAGTAAATTGTTCCATTGCCTACTGTGTAATTCAGGATGGGGAGTTATCAAAGGCAGAGAGGTACAATGTGTTATATCCCAATAAGGGGCTCTCACATGATTTAGCTTTTTTTTTTTATTAATCAACATCATGTGTATGGCAACATGCAGCACACAAAGAAAAGTGCATACAACTCACTACTCACAATGAAGCTTTTGGTTCCTAGTGGGGTATATGGGTAAAATTTTACTTACAAAGGGTTAGCGATAAGACAGCCTTTCACTCCGTCAAAGCCAAGGTTATGAGCGGCCATTGCTGCTGCAGCCATAGTGTTGACATTGTTTGGGGCTAAAGGGCATAGGCTTCGTACTGATCCCTCATACAGAATGACTGGGGCTTCACCACTAACTTGTGCATTTTTCTGTTGTAATTCTCCTTGAAGCTTAAAACAACTTGGATGCTTTGTCATGGTGACTTTTAGATCCTGAAAAAATAAATATTTTTTTAAGTTCTTACTGTGGAGAAGAGGGGCAGTTGATTGTTATTGAAGAAAAGGGGATAGTTATCTGGACGGTTATGTCAAGTACATAGTTGTAGAAATTGAGTTTTTGAGGCATTGAACAAAACCATGTTTGTTCTGCCCCAATCAGAAACTAGCGAAAGATCAGAAGTTAGGCGTCCTATAGTTACTACCTTGTTAATGGATATTTCATACGTTGATGAAATGATTTGAATTCGTTCTTCTGCATTATGATTGTGAACAATGTTTTAGCCTAAGATAATACTTGTAAACAATTTTCTAACAGTGCTGTATCTGAAGTAAGGAGTCATTGATAGTTACCTATGGTGCAATGTACATATGAAAAATATCTGTACATATAAATACAAATGTATACAAGTGGTGGTTGCAATGATTCCTCTTTTGCTTCATTGGCTACTCATGGCCAAGTAGAATATGGTGATATAACAATACTGGTATAACTTATAGTTCTATTACACTAAAACAATACTTGAGAATCCACCTAAGCACAAGTCATATCATCAATCATTGATTTCTTGGCCAAAAGTCTACGGTTAACTTGTACATGAGATCATCTTGCACATGGGTGCACATGAATGGTAACTTTCTTCCTTATAAAGCCTTTCAAAACTCTTGCCATGATCTACATTACCTGATGAGGGAGCTTTATTTCTATATAGTTGCACTTTCCAAGATATAAATGAAATTCAAAAGAACAACCAGTATGTACAACTATGTTTATTTAAACAAAAACTGTATGAACTAACCTTTAACGTTCCTTCATCAGCCATCTTCATGATGTCCTCAGCTCCCCAGAAGGCTCCTGCTGGTACATAAAGGCCGTGTGCCTTGGCACCAGACCGCAATGACGTTTCAACATCTTGGGAGGCAAGTGCTGTAGGTGATCCTATCATATAATCTGCCACCTCAAGGAACATTGATCCAAACTGAAAATAAAATAGTATCACTTATTCAATTACAGTTATACACTGATAAGTTCAATCAATTGGGTCACAACAACAACAATTTGTATTCAATAGTGCCATATGGCCTTTGTTGCCTGGCACATTTTTCCCCCCCGCATTACAATTGTATTCAATAACAAAAACATTTCTTCATTCATGTAAGTATATGTATGTATGCATGTATGTGTGTGTATCTATATATCTCTATATATATATATATATATATATATATATATATATATATATATATATATATATATATATATATATATATTATATATATTATATATATATATATTATATATATTATATATATATATATTATATATATATATATATATATATATATATATATATATATATATATATATATATATATATATATATATATATATATATATATATATATATATATATATATATATATATATATATATGTATATATACATACTAGGTGGTGGCCTTGTGGCCAGCATGTGGGTAGACCAGCTCAGAGTCCCGAGTTTGAGTCTCACAAAAAGCTGGCCACTTTTCTTCAGAAAAACTGCTGAATGGCCAAAGATCACCCATATGCTGCCAACAATATCATCAACCAGGACTGCAAAGTTATATGCATCAAGGAGCTTCCATGGGCAGCATGAGCCTCTCAACAAGAAACGAGGCGTCACTTCAAAAATTCTAACCTGTGCTACTATTCAACGCCTTCATCAAGCCTACCGGTGCCATAGGTTAAAATTAAGTCAGCAGATAAATTAGGCATCTTTTTCAGAGTTTTTGTCCACATCAATTGTTTCCTATTCCAAGTCCTTAAAAACTTCCTGTAAACTGTCGTGACCAGTTTACGAGTGTTGCCTCGTCTGACACCTTTCTGTATTGGTATTTCCTTGCTTATTTTATGTATATTTATAGCAACAGTGCTGCCTTTATAGATGTCTCCTAAGATCTTCATATATATTTTCTGCACCCTTTGTCTCCTGAGAGCTTTCATAACTGTTGAGGTTTTCACAAAGTCAAAGGTTTTTTTCAAAGTGACTCGTGTTTACGCTGAATACTTCAATGTTCATAGTTTTCATGTTGGGGTGTGCAGTTTGTCTATCATTACAACTATGAAATTTCCTAGAGTTCCACCGATAACTTGATCACCTAATCTCTATTATTTTTAATCTGACCTTGTTTATCTTTTAAAGCATACGTTTGCTTTCTGCCGTTTCCATGTTTTCTCCTTGCTATCTTCCTACTTGTACCATTGTTTAGATTTGTTTAGAGTGAATTATTGAGAAGACACAATGGGATTCTGAAAAGGGATACAAAAAACTATAGGAGACATGAAAAACAAATTGCACATCACTCCACTGCTTGGCAAAATACCGTCAAATGACTATAGGTGACTCCAAGTAGACATGGATCATGCTTTTCAAAATCAATAAAACGAAGTGCTTCAAGATACGGCAGTTGTACCACATTGTCATCAGCTATTCATCCACTTCGTGTGGCCTGTGCCTTATTATTTACCTGGTAAAGCATCTTTCAAGTTAGGTTTGGTTAGGTACAGTTAGGTTCGGTTATATAAGCTTTTTACCCAAAAGTTAGGCACGTGCTGTATCTATAGGTGAGCACCCTGAGGATGCAGCATTCGTTAGGTTATGGTTAGATTAGGTTATGTTATGTTAGATTTTTTTAGGTACGGTTTGGTTTGGTTATATAAGCTTTTTATATTTTATTACCCAAAAGTTAGGCAGGCATGTGCCGTATCTATAAGCGAACATTTACAGGTATGGCTGCCGTACTTGTAAGCTGCGCCTTAATAAAAACCTATGTAGCACACACCTCTTTGGAGATGACAGGGTGAGCTACCTCAACAATCAAATCTGGGGAGTAGTTTTTGCAGTTTTCTAAATCCCGGCAAATATACCTGAAAATAGGAAGTCATAATGATCTAATGAGATATCAAATAGTATACAGGTTGAAATATAATGAGAAAAAAAAGTATATCATGGTTGTGCACTGCTTCTATGAGAAATTAAATAAGAGAAATTAAGAAGCAATCCTGAGATTTAGAACATTAATAAAGCAATAAGGACGGGTGTATTAGATTGGTTTGACCATTTAGAGAGAAAAAAGGGAGAGAAAACATATGAAGAGGAAGGCAAAGTGCCAAGAGATAGATATAGGTTGACTCTTTGGCCACTTGGCAGTGATATCAAATAATGAAAAGTGGCCAGTGGATATCGAGGGATCGAACCTGGGACCCTAGGTTGTCATGCCCGAACGCTGACCACTGTACCACTGCCTACAGTTATTGTTGTAGGAAGTATTAGTTCACACATGACAGCTTACCTGTCCTCCATGTCATCTTCTACTAAGGATGAAGTACGATTCCATACGAAGGCCAAGTCAAGATCAGGACTCTCCATAACCTTGTGAGCAAGGTACTTTCCTGATCAAGGATATAAGTCTTATCAGTATCTAAGAAAACTTCATGCATCATGTACAAAGGAACTGTTTTACATATTGAGCTTATTAGCATTTAGAGGTAAAACTTCTCAATACAAGAGTAATGGAAGAGAGGAGAAAATCATTAATTATGTAAGATTTATTACCATTGAATAAAATGAAAATTGATTATTAAGCAAAGAATATACATGTATATGATATGGAGGCACCTCCATTTGATATTGTGGTTCCCTTTATCAGGAGTCATGGAATGTAGCGAGTTTCCACACAAATCAGAGATTTGTTTTTATGGAACTTTTACACAACAGTAAACCAGTACATTGAAAAAAATAGTGAAAAATCGTTTCAGCCGTTGGAGTTTCATTAGTGTGGGGATGTGCTTTTACAGGAGCATTTTATTTTATGAAGATGTGGCTTGGTGGATAAAAAAAATATCCGTTCCACTAACTACAATTTATTAGACTAAACTTGTTAATAGGACTACAGATTTTCAGTATTATGACTAAAATCATATACAATTATGATAAATGTGGTGGAAATTAATCCGTTACCCGGGGTCACAGGGCCACTGTGGCACTGAAGTTTCCACAGTTAACTTCCCTAGGTACTCATTTATCGACCAACCCGTTTGGGAAGATGGGTGAGCTGTGTGCTGACTGCCCTCGTCTGGGATTGAACTCAGTACAGCGGATTCGTAGTCAGACATGCAAACTACTGCACCACTGAGGTGCTATTATTAGAATATATTAGAAACATACCTACATGTCCATAGCCAACGATGCCAATCCTTTTGGGAGCCATTTTCTGGATAAAAACCAGAAGTCTGCAATAGATAAATAGTTAATTTATAATTTGAGTTAAATTAGTGACAATTGACAAATAAAAAACTTCAATTTAGTAAATTTTAAAAAATGGTGTATTTTAGTGATATAATTTTGGTTCATACACTAATGAACACAAAATACTAAGACTATATATAATTAAAAAACATAGTACAAGGTTACATTCATACAATTATACAAGCTCATGGATTAATAGTATATCTATATTCAATGTATTTATCAATATTAAAATCTATCTGTCTGTCTCTACCTTTATTTGTCTCTATCTCTATCAATCAATCAATTTATATATATATATATATATATATATATATATATATATATATATATATATATAATGGTACCTCTTGATTCAAACACAATTTGACTGGAACACTTCCCAATCCGAACATATTTGGCGAACAAATTTTGTTCTCCAATCCGAACACAAACACACGCGGCGGTCGACGTCGCCTTCCCGCCAATCGGCCAGTCTCGCTTGCACTTCTCCGCTGTGAACACCTCTCTCTCTGTTGTGCTTGATATTTTTGCATATTATATATTAAGTTATACATCAAGGGTCTCTTTACAAGGTGTTTTCAAGTGACCAGTAACCCCGATTTAACCTTGAGAGAGTTTTGGAAGGACCACTTTAATATTCTCCACTGCATAAACCTCGTTGACAAGGCATGGAATGAGGTTTCTCACCGTACACTAAGGTCAGCTTGGAAGAAACTTTGGCCAAGTTGTGTGGCTGAAAATGATTTTGAAGGCTTTGGGGAGGCACCTGCAGAGACTGTAGTGGATGAGGTAGTGTCACTTGGCAAAGGTTTGGGATTGGAGGTCGACAGTGATGATGTGGAGGAGCTTGTGGAGGACCACAAAGAAGAACTAACCACAGAAGACCTTCTTCAGCTGAAGGAAGAACAGGTGAAGGATATAGAGCAGGACATCAAGAGTTCATCAGAGGGCGAGGAAGAAAGGGAAGAGATTTCAAGTGCTGAAGTCCAAAAAATCTGTAGCATGTAGGGTACACTCCAGATGTGTATTGAAAAGCATCACCCTGACTAAACTGTCAGCAATAGAGCAGTGTACATTATGAATGACCATGTTATGTCTCACTTCAGAAAACTTCTCCAGAAAAGAGAGACAAGTCACTCTGGATAGGTTTCTTGTGCAAAAAGAGTATTAGTATTTTTTATTTAAAATAAACTGGAACGGATTAATTGTTTTTACATTAATTTCAATGGTAAAAATTGCTTCCTAATTCGAATTTTCTAAATTCGAATAGCTGAAAAGAACGAATTAAATTCGAATCAAGAGGCACCACTGTGTGTATGTGTATATATATATATATATATATATATATATATATATATATATATATATATATATATATATATATATATATATACATATATATATATATATATGTACCGAGTACAACGGGCCAACTATCATTACGGTGATTCCTTTGCGGAATCACCGGTAAATCCTCGTATTCTCGACGCTCGTTAAGATACCTTGTTATGGTTTGAGTAGGTACTACTAGCGAAAGAGGATGATGGGAAAAACGCGTGACGTCACTGGAACTGAGGATATATATACCGGTCTGGGCGGAAGGACAGTCATTAGTGTTCCGTGACCCCGCTCCAGACAGGTAAGCCTTCAGTGTTCCTAAAAGCCTTGCCACACTTGAAAAAAACATTATTAATATCTAACAGTAAATTGTCCTCCCGGATACAGCTGCCGAGAGGACCAGCAAAAGACTGACTTTCGGTTGTGGTTTGACGAAGGCTGCATGTGGAGTTGCTTCTCAAACAAGGACGACGGCCAGAAGGATCCAGTGACTCTCAAACAATATTTGTGGCGTGAGTGTATTTTGGTCGTTTTCCATCAGTTCCCTCACGTATAGTTAGGTAGGATAGAATAGGAATATTTGTGTTAAGGTATATGTTTATGTTTGTGTCGCTAAGGGTGGATAAGCATTTGTAAGAGCACCACCACGGATATAGCGAGTACTTTATTTATTTTATTCATCATTAAAGTTAACCATTCTCGTATTTTCTTCTTAACGTCTGACCCTCGGTACATATATATATATATATATATATATATATATATATATATATATATATATATATATATATATATATATATATATATATATATAAGGTGTAGGTGTAGGGGAGGCAAGGAAAATAATAGGCATGATTATGAGTGGAGGAATAAAAACAGTAGATAAGAATGAGGTAGGCAGCAGCAGGTTATGGAAGGGTATGGTAGTATTTCATTGCCTGTATGGGTCACAAATAACAACATACAAAGAAGGATATCTTAATAAACTAAAAAAACACAAAGCACAATTGTGAGGTGGGACCTGGGAGCCCCATGCTTCACGACAGTGGAGGCACTCAAGAGGGGAGGTGAGCTGGACCACCTTCAGGTTACCAGTGTTATTAAGTGAGTTCAGTTCAGGTTAGATTAGGTTAGCTAGGTTGCATGAGGTGGAGGGGGGGGCTTAATTCCTATCTAGGAGGTTATTAAGTGATTTCATTATGATTATTACGTGATAGGTAGGAGTGGGTCTGGAGGTGCTTGTCTCCCAGCTGAGGTATTTACATGAGTTTGTTTAGGTTAGGTTGGGGGGAGGGAGGTTTGGAGGACTTGCTCCTCCAGTTAAGAGGCTATTATGTGAGTTCTGTTTAGGTTAGGTTAGGTTTGGCGGGGTCTGGGGGACTTGCTTCCTCCGTTAAGAGGCTATTACGTGAGTTGTTAAGTTTAGGTTAGGCTAGATTAGGTTGGAGGTGTCTGGGGATTTACCCCCCACAGCTAAGAGGTTTTTTTTTACGTGAGTTCAGTTTAGGTTGGGTTAGGGTTGTGTCGTTGTGAGGATCTGGATATATTGGGTTCGGTAAAATTGTATGGTAAAGAAACGGCATTATAAGCAATAAATATCCATTACTATATTGCTTTTCCGTTCTTGGGGTATACATTTTTTTTTATTAATAACTGATCAGCGGGAGAGGGGGAGGATAGAGGAAAATCCCACCAATGTTCATTTAGGATTCGTCTGCCACATCGCATTTCTGGAAATTTACCAATATACATAGTCATGCATCCAGCTGAATGACATGGGAATGTGCAGGCATATCGGACGGATTTCTAACATTTTATCATATATCAATAATAGGCACAGTGTTGCCAAGGTGGATGATGCCCCAAGCTAGTCGTGGTATCAGCGGCTGTCATTAACACTAAGCTGGCACAAAATCATCACCAATTACGGATATAACAATGTCAGTATCATTGGTTGAATCTGCCAAATAAGTACACTATATCGCTGAGTAAACTGTCTAATCTTACCTGACAGCTGGAAGACGATGGTCCAATGTGTTGGAAAAATACAAGCGATGTGAGTTGGCAACTAGGCAAGGAAGGCGAGGAGTGGGATGAATGTTGTTGTTAAGAAGGATTGTCACGTAGGATGGGGAGGGGGGATGAGGGGTGAGGGCACTGAGGGCAGGGGTGCCAGGGTAGAGAGGCACTCACTCACTGCCTCTCTACCCTGTGCTTAGTGCGATGCTGTGACCTTGCTCACTCACTGCTACTGAGTGAACAAGGTCACAGCATCGCATTGAGCATGGTAGATATATTATTTTCATGGTAAGTAAAGGATGAAATACACCTCTCCCGCCTCTTGGGTTCCGAATGTGAGTCCTCATCTGGCAGAGCAATAATTTATTTTCTTCGTCGATGACTACAATCCTTAACTAATACACGTTTTGTAGGTATTATGTACTATCAAAGTTCCTTTTACATAACACTATCAGCAGTATGTTTTTTTCAATTTAAGGATTAACTTACTGATATTTAACCTTCATGATTCGTATACTTATTTCATTGATTAATGTAATAGACGTGGTCAACTTGAGTGGATTACTATAGTTGTAAGTAGAATTTCGCGCGCTTCTAGTGAATGATGTATAAACATTTTCTCATTTTTGTCTCGTGCAGGACTACATATTTCATCATTTTTAATCCTCCCGAAAACAAATGATTTAATAGTCCGTCCTTTACAATATTAGGTAAATCTTTGCACACATCTAAATATATTGCAATTGTCCCACATATATCGCAGAACTATAGATTTCTGAATGCTTGTACTCAAACATTAAATTATGAGTATTTGTTTGGTAATTTTTGTGACAGCTGTCGATATTCCATATGCAAAATTCCTCTATTTACCCCTGGAGAGAGAAGAGAAAAGCATGCTATAGAAGCTAGCATTTGATTGGGTGTTGTAAGAAGTAGTGGATTATGATTGGTGTTGAGAAGGTCTGCCACTTAGTGATTGGCTGTTCCCATGCTGCTGCTGCACCACTCCGAGAGAACACTCGTACCACTGATAGTCAATCTCTGCCGGAGCTGTTGATACCACGGCCTAGGGAGGTGAAGAGAAATTACCCTTTAGTCTGGTGAGAGGAGGGTAGCTACATCCTCTCCGGGCCTTCAGAACACAGTCAAGGTTGTGTTAGGCAGGTGAGTGGGTGGTTAAGGTGGCTGAGAACTCACACAACCAGACTGGCGACAGGTCAAGTGCAGCGCCGCGCCCCTTTTCCAACACGGGTTTTTATTTTCATCATAATCTACTACAGGTGAACGTAATGTCCATGTTAAGTAATGACCCAATATTCTCAAGCAATGACCTAATTTTTCCCTCGCCTTCCCGCCAACACATTATACGCAGCCACTTCACAAACCCTTCCTGCCCCGTGAATCATATTCTTCTACACTTTAATGAGTACAGAGACATTATCAAGACTGAACTCATTGTTGACGTGCATCTTAATACCTCATGGAAATGCTATGTGATATAATATTAGGGAAATTCTGCATAACTACTGCTCCGACGATATCAATATAAATTTGAAGTGGTACATACTATACATAGTGTATTCAACACATCTGTGAAGATTTCAGGCGGTGCTCGTCATTATAAGCAAATATAGGTCATATATGGCAATCCGAGAAATTAATCTAGGGTGAGATGCCTAACTTTTGGATAATATAATATAAAAAACGTATACAATCTAACCTAACCTTAACCGAACCATATCTAACCTAACATAACTTCAAAGACGCTTTGTGAGGTAAATAATAACAAGCGCCGCCTGAAACCTTCACAGATGTGTTGAGTACACTGTATAGTATGTACGACTTCATATTTATTTATATTGATATCGTCCGAGCAGTAGTTATGCAGATTTACCAATATTAGTAAATGCAGCATACCTACCATATGTAAAAAGAATCTTCGTAAAACGTATAGCATACAGAAAGAGTGGGTGAAATTACAGTTTAAGCCAATACATCTATTCTTGTTTTTCTTTTCCCCTACAGCCAACAAGCTTATGGATCACTTGGGAAAGAGGGTTTTTTAGGGTGGAGGAGGTAAATATAGGTCATATATGACACTGGAATAAATATTAAGGTGGAAAACCTATGGTAATATAAGGTTTGACCACACTGATGAAAAATATGACCAAACATTATTGTCTAGTGCCTTAGGAATATAACCTCTACCATAGACTACACCATACATAAGTAAAGGTTCTAAGGTACTAGAAAACATGGTGTTTGGTCATATTTATCATTAAACTATTATTTTGTAAGAAAAACAAATATATGAAACAAAGGTTTAATATAATTGTAAGCTTTGATTATACTCGTATGTACTTACACCACATGTACTTACAGCCGATGAGAAAGAGGCACCAGACTAGGCCTATTAGGTTTTGGGATACAAGAAAAGAGGGGGTTTTCAGGAACCCAACCCTGATGTTAAACACTTTAATACTGATGAATACCCATTGCAAGCACTAAAATTCATCAAAACATTGAGTACCATGATTGATAGTATTACTTTGAGAATTAAGAGCTGACACCAGTGTGTAGTAATATCAAAAGTTAAACAGGATTATATTTCAGTAATAAATCTTCAATTTCAAAATATTTTTGGATGATGTTTTCATATTAATTAAAAATTCTTAAGATTGATGTTTTTGTTGTTTGTAGGTGATGGTGTTATAAGGCAGTGGAAGACTACTAAGATGTCCCTTTTTCGCAAGAGCCCAAAGAGTCCTCAAGAGGTTTCTAAAGCCCTAAAAGATGCTCTCACAGCTCTTGAACGGTCTGACAAAAAGGCTGAAAAGGTGAGACTCTAACTTAGTGATTACCATATTGAGTGTTGTGTGACCCACCGGTGGGTGATTGCTTACCATCCTTTGGTGCAATATCACCTACCAATGGCTTATTTTCAGATATTTATATACATTTGTGTTTCTCGCAATATAGATATATGATAATTTATACAAATAATAGTGTCACTAGTTGCTTTACAAGAATCAAAGAACACATATTTATCATTCTCATTAATTTTTTTCCAAAATTCAAAATGCAAGTGTTTGAAATTCAAATATCATCTTCCTTATCCCAAATTCAGTTATTCAAAGTTAAGAAATCAAGAAATAGATAACATAGATGTGACATTTTTTGCAACAAAAATCTTATTTAAAGAAAATTATTATCAAACTCATTTATGGGCCACCATTACATAATGTTACTAGTGATATGAAGTTATGCAATCTGTTAGTCAAAGTAAGCAATTAATTTGAAAGCTTCATTTTTATAGATTTTAATTTTCTTGTCACTTCATTGGAAATCCACTAAAATCACATATAGATCACAACTTATGTGATGATTTGTTAGAAATTGCTTCAAGTCATTACATTAGTAAACTCACAAGAGGCCTTATATTTTCAACAAAGGGCTGTTAAGCAAGTAACTTTAATACTGGCCCAGAATTTGGCACCAGTTTTCACAAGATAGTCTTAACGCAAACCCTGAGATATACAAAGAAAATGTTATAAATGATGTTATAAATCATATGAAAATACGGTACCTAGATGAGAATGTACCTGTCAGTACATAGAGTACTGTAGTATAATATCATACATGTATAGTTAGTGCAACAGTGCTTGGAAGTGTACAGTTAGTGATAAGTTACATTGTTAACCCCTTCCAAGAATACTACCTTGCTGCACTCAAGTGGCTCATCATTTCCAAGAATTAGTGGAGCTAAGCTAGACAGGTGCAACCGAACTAGGCAGGTTTACTGTGAGGTAAAAACTCCATGTGCTCCTAGATCAAGCAGCTGTTAGCCAGTGTGGCGTAGCGTGGTATCTGTGTTACCCCTTGACAAGGATGAGTGCAGATGGTTAGGGGAAGCCTTTGTCCTGCAGTGGGATCATAGAGGCAGATGATGATTATTAGTTATAAAAAATTTGTACAGTACCTCAGTACTATACTGTACAGTAATTAATATTGAGTGATTGTAACTGTATACAGTATTTTAATGGCTAAAATATTAGTGTGGATAGAGTTTAAGTTTAAGGTGACCTTGAATAAATTGAATGATACAAAAGGGACAAGGGAGGCATGTCTGGACCTCTTCCACTGCACACAAAAAGATGCAAAATATCAAATCAGCAAACCTCTTGCGATACTTAATCCCTAAATTCTGGGGAAGTTCCAGACATTTTAAAACTAGCTGATGTTACTACAATACAAATGTAGGGAGAGAACGCCATACTGAATAACTTACCAATTAGCCTCACATACATAGTTAGTAAATTAATGGCAAGTATGACATGTGATAAACTAGTGTGTTTCCTAGAAGAAAATATTTTTATTGAAAATAATCGATGCGGCTTTCAAAATAATTGATTTTGTTTAACAAATCTGCTTGACTTCTATAACAATGTATTCAACATATATTATGGGATAAGACGGAAGATGTCATGTATCTACACCTTCAAAAAATATACAATCAAGTTTCCCATGAAGGATTACTAAAAAATTAATCACTTGGCACTGCTGAGATAATTTTCAAGTGGTTTGAAGACTGGCTTTCTGAGAGAAAACAGTTTGTTGTCATTAATGTTAAATCATCTAACTGGTAAGATGTTATAAACGGTGTGTCTGGGCCTTATACTTGGCCCTGTCCTGTATATAATTTGATGATGTTGAATCTTTTTTCAGGCCCAAGAGGACACCAGCAAGAGTTTAACCCAGATCAAAACCATGTTGTATGGCACAACCGACTCCGAGCCACAGGATATTGTATTGGCACAACTAGCCCATGAATTTTACAACACCAACATGTTGCTTCTGTTAATTCACAATCTTCATAGAATAGACTTTGAGGTAGGTAAAAACAATATATTTAAAAAAATTGTTAAGCAAATATTATGTCTACTTATGGATCTCATCTATTTTTAGTAACCTCTTTTTTCCATGTGAAAGGTATGTGCATTGAATTTTCAGTTGAGGCTTTGATAATAATTTATAAAGGAGGAGTAATTAAAATTAAAAACAGTTATGGAACTATATTTTATGATTGAAATTGTGAAAGATCTATATACCCAAATAACATCCCTTTCATATGGGTAGCCAAGCAAGGCATTTAGGTTTTTAGAACACTACTCTCCCTTCCTCCTCTGTGCCGTCTTTAACTGTCTTTAACAGCACAAGGGGTGTTGAGGGTGAAAGATGATTGTTGCATTGAAGGGTAAATTGGTTGAGGTGGTGGTTAGTTTTGAATATTTAGGGTCCAAGATTACTATAGATGGATGAATCAAGACAGGTGAAGTGTTATATCAGTGATGTGAGAAAAATTTTGAAAGGAATGAAGACAGTATTTAGTTGTAGAGCAATTTAAATGAATGTAAAGAGAAAGTTGTACAAAGGAGTAATTGTCAACTGCACTATATAAAACTGAAAAAAAAGAGTATAGCAGTATTGGAAAAGAGATTAAATGTAATGGATTCAAGGTGTCTGAGGAATGTGTGTGGAGTAACACGTATGGATTCAGTAAGAAATAAGTAAGTGCAAAGAACTGGTGTTAGGAAAGAGTTGTTTGACCAAGCAGAGCAGTGTGTGTTGAAGTTGCTTAGTCACCTGAAGAAAATAGAGGAGAATCTATCTAACGACCCTTTTCATCTCTACCCCACCTCCAATCTAACGATCCAAAATTCATATTTAACGGCAATTATTCCGGGCGCCCGGGATCGAATTTCAAATTTCCCGCAGATCGCTGAATTTTTGCTGGCAAAGGCAAAGGCAAAGGCAAAGCAAAGGCAAGGCAAGGTAAAGCAAAAGGATGCAGGAACGTGGCATTGAAAAAAAAACTACATTTGTTTTGTGAATGAGCCATACTATGACTTTCTTTTGTTTCAGGGCAAGAAAGATGTGGCACAGATTTTCAACAACATACTTCGAAGGCAAATAGGTATTCGCTCTCCTACAGTAGAATACATTTGCACCAAACCTGAGATTCTCTTCACTCTTATGAAGGGGTAAGCTGTATGCTGTATGCTCAAAATCATATTCTCTTTTTAATACTTACGGTAGGCGTTTTCCAGGAGTGGCATGTGTTGTGGAGGTCGGAGAGGGGTCATGTTTGCTCCGAGTATGCTTATTTTTATCAAACTACTACTACAACCAAACTATTAAAGTCAACTGCATGGTGAATTTGTAAGAATGTATATATATATATATATATATATATATATATATATATATATATATATATATATATATATTCTTTTGTTCTAGAGTGCAATGATGGTAATTTTAACTGTTATATTCAGGTATGAGCATCAAGATATTGCCCTCCACTGTGGCACAATGCTGAGAGAGTGTGCCAGATATGAGGCATTGACAAGAATTATTCTCAACAGTGATGACTTCTACAACTTTTTTAAATATGTAGAAGTTTCAACCTTTGACATTGCTTCTGATGCCTTTTCAACATTCAAGGTAAGATGCTATGATGTATATCTGTAATTAACTTTAGATTATTTCATATAAGAGGAATTTATACAGACAATACAGTGTGCTAAAAAATAATGTTTATAGTGTATAAAGTGAAATAGTATTTAGAAACATGTAATTGAACCCTGTCATGGAACCAATTGATATTATAAATTTAGAGATTATAATGTTACATCCAGTGTACCAAATACAGGAATAAAGGGAAGGAAAACGAGGCAAATGAACCCATCAGGAATGAAGATGCTTAACAAAATATGGTAAAATCATCACTTGTAGGTTTATTTTATACATATTTTACACAGACTTTTTACTGTTTCTATATTTTAATGAGTTTACCCTCTGGTGTGGATTCCAAGAATTTTACTACTGTGTTCCTTGCAAATCGTAAAAAGTGACGAAAAGGGATGGTAAAAAGGGTCTGAGAAGCCCCTCTTATGTATGTCTCCTACAAGAAGACTAGACGCAGAAGGGGAGGGGAGAGTAAAGTCTTCCTGAATCCTAAATGCCTTGTCTTGGCTACCCCCTTTTAATGGGGATATAAGCCAGGTATATAGATATATAGATTTTTAAGAGTTAAAATATAAAAAAGCCAGCTCAATACTAGCCAATCAAATTTTGTTGTGAGGGCAGACTTCCATGGTGTTATGCATCTGATACTGAGAGTAGCAGTGATGATAGTTACTGACGTTGTAGTGGTAATTTTCATCTTAAAGTAGAGATAATTATGAGTGGGCAACTGCAGCTGTTTGTGTTGTGTCCTGTGATTTTGTTTGCTTATACTTTCCATCACATCAGCATTAAGCAAGCTTTTCTTACGTTATGTAACCCCTCACATTTACAGTGAATCCTCTTTGAATTGAACCCAAATATTTTAGATATCGGATAAATCCGCCTCTTTCATGGCTCTGGACACAAATACCTTGTGTAAATCAGACCAAAATCTGAGATATACTGGTGTTTACAAACAGCAGAGGTTATATATCAGACAAAAATACAGTTTATAGCCAGGAATTTACAGTGTACAGCACTTTAGTGTTTAAAATATAAGTGTGGAAAGTGTGTAAGTTCAAGGTGAACTTAGAAAATATATAATGATAAGAGGCAGGGTAGGAGACAAGGGAAGGGTGCACAAACCTCTACCACCACACACATACTCGTCTCTGCATATGGCAGGGAGTGATCAAGGATTTAAAAGGAGTTTTGCTCTGTTGGCTATGAAAATTACCATTTATGTTGAGTGTTATGGATGTTTTGCAGAAACATAAGGGTGTTTAAGCTGCAACTTTTCTTGATTTATCATTCAGAAAACCCAGGAGTGTTCAAGAATGTAAACACGCACACACTGCCTGTCTACTTTCGTTCTCACCTTAAAGGATGAACGACACAAGGACTGTTTGAAGACTGGTTTCTGAATTGTTTATTCCTCAAGTTCATGAATATTGTTTGGAGAAAGGAATTCCTTTTAATATTTTACTGCTACTGGATAATGCATCTAGACATTCACTTCATTTAGCCAATCTGAATCCTCACCTGAAAGTTGTTTGACTTAATTCTGACAAACATAGAAATAAGAAACAAGACCATATTTAGAGAGCATACAAATGGAAGAAAATAAGAAACATAATGATGTGGCTGACTTATGACCAGAATGACTTACGACTTGTTGATCGGAACCAATTGTAGTCTTAAGTCAGTGCTTGAACCTTAAAATTCTATATGTTTTTAATTCATCTGAGTTTCAAGTTGATGAACCAATATGTCACTTTTAGGGTCAGTACAACCTGTAGCCTCAATATATATTTAAGCAGCTTCACCTACATATATCACAACAACCCTGTGTAAGTACTATAACTTAGAACAATTTTAAAATAATATATTGAGTCCGTTCCAATCTTTTCTTCACTTTCATTAGTTGTGTAAATAGAGATGAGGTTATTGATAATTTTGTTTGTGATTTTGCTACATGAGGATTATTTTCTTATAAATTTCAGGAGCTTCTGACGAAACACAAGATGCTCTGTGCAGAATTCTTGGAGCAAAACTATGAACGAGTGTTCTCTCAATATGAGAATCTTCTTAACTCCGACAACTATGTTACTCGCAGACAGTCACTCAAGTTGCTGGGAGAACTGTTATTAGACAGACACAACTTTTCAGTAAGTACATGCTTTATGAATAGGAAAAATAGGAAGAACAGACACCAACACTCCTGCTGCATCGAAAAGTCTGCTGGGATATCTATCAGTGTGCTCAGTGTTACCTGAATGTTGTTTGAGTACAATCACATTCACCCTAATTCACTCCTGCTAACTATGATTAACTAATTGTCATTTGGCCTCCATTATGAAACATGATCGCTGTAAACAATATTTATCTATTTATCTATGGTGGTATCACAGTGCCTGACCTCACAGTCCCAGGTACATGTTCTGATATAAAGCACATAGTATACTGAACGCCAGGGAGCTCAATATAAACAACAATAATAAGGTATTGAATTATCAATTGTCTTGCAAGCATTTTCAAAGCAGTGATTAAGAGTTTGATGATACTCCTCCAATGCTAGAGGAAACTGAAATATATAATTGTGATTTTTTTCTTCACTAAGAAATGGTGGTCTAGAGGCTGTTTAAAAACTCACAGCAAGAATTTTCAGATATTTTTACATTACATTTGACTGCCAATTATCATGCTTGCAAAAGTTCAAGGAGGACTATGTATATAAAGTTTTTTGTCTATATCTTAACTAATTTTCTAGTTAAATAACTTTCCTTTTCAATTTTCTTATATGTATATGTATGATTGAATATATATGTATTTTTCTATTTCAGGTTATGAAAAGGTACATCAGTAATCCTGACAACTTGAAGTTGATGATGATTATGTTGAAAGAGAAATCACGTAATATTCAGTTTGAAGCCTTCCATGTATTTAAAGTGTTTGTTGCCAATCCAGACAAGCCTCGACCTATCTTAGAGATCCTGTTAAGGAATCAAGACAAACTTGTGGAATTTTTGACACGCTTCCATACAGATCGTTCTGAAGATGAACAGTTCAATGATGAAAAGGCTTATTTGATCAAGCAAATCAAAGAACTTAAACCTCTACCCCCAGACCAGTAGTTTAGGAAAACTGCAAGTGATGAAGTGGCAGCATGCATAGTGGCTTGGTTCTGACCAGCTACTGATTGAACCATGTCATCAGTCTGAAGCTTGAACATTGTAGAGCTTCCTTATAAATATTTCGGATTACCAGCCTTGCCCTTGGATTAAAATGTATGTGTGTGTGTGTGTGTGTGTGCGCGTGT
>JAXIVD010000796.1:12500-17500 GCA_036785275.1 Cancer borealis
ACACTAACCTTTCATGACATGGATCAATGCTAGACAAGATAGTTGGCGTCATAATTGGTCAATATAGTTAACTTAGTGACGTCATAAACGGCCGGATCATTTATTACGTTTCTGTTTCTCTATGCAGAAATAACTTCATTACGCGTTGTTTCTTATAACATACAATTAGTAACAATGGTAATGCATTTATATTCGGAAATTAATTATATTGATATTGAAATCTTGGAAGTAGAACCAAAGGAAAGGGTCTCGTTACCCTTGACTGTTGTCTCCGAGGCTGGCCAGGCACGGCGCAGATGTTCATGTGATTACTGTTATCGTGTTGGCCTCTGCAGATGCATGCTTTTTACAGCTTGTGGGGCTAATTCTTTCTGGCTAGTCTTTGTTGTGGTAATCATATATTTTCTATCATGAATGTGTAACATACATCGGTATACATTACACAGCCATTTCAGTGCGTCATGTTGAATCCGTCCTCATGCCTGTATAACATAACCAATCACGACATCATGTACGTTTGTAAGTTAGAATTGGCTACACCATTTCCAGTGGCTTATTCATTCGTTTATCTCTTAATTTATTCTATTTATTTATTTCGCTGTTGTTTTTACTTTTTTGCGTCGAGGTTTAGTTTTAGGCCAATTGTTGTATGAAGTGTGCACGCATAGTTACGGTTACTGAACGGGGCAAGATGTACAAGCACATCCTAATTAGGGAGGTAATCTTTGTGATTCAGAGACGAGAGGTGAAGCAAAGTGTAAATATTATTCTTGATTTATAATGGTAGTAGTCACTTGTCCTATTAGTTACTATCTAAAACATAATACAGTTAGTTGAGGAAGAAGGTAAGTTTTTTTCAAAAAACTTATCAGCAACTTGTGCACCACAACTAGTGCTCTTGGTATGTGTTCTTTCTCCATTTTGAGCCTCGGTATGAGGAACCTTAAACAAACCTTCACTATGATGATTAATCATTGGTGTTCCCTTATTTTCTATCTGGCTTCTCTTTCTATTTGTCTATCTATTTATCTATCTATTTATCTATCTATCTATCTTACCTTATCCAATGCGTATTTTTGGAGTACAGCACGAATGTATTACCCATAGTTTGAATCCATTTTAGTCATCTACTTTCTGGCTAGATGTCCGTATTGTCTTCTTTCTCAATTGTGTTGTGTAGACATGATAGTATAGTGTTGCCATGCTCTGCAGGACACCTGAGAATCACCCACGTCTCTTCTTTATTACTCTGTTATTATTCGTGAATTTAGACTTGGTCGTAACTGTTAATGTTTAAATTACTTCCATTGTAAAGTCACTATTCGTACATGACTGCGTAAGATTCCAGTAAAAAGAAGAAATAGAATTGCCAAATCTGAGATTTTCAAATTTGTGTAGATTCATCTTTTCAGATTCACATGAGATGGGAAAATACTCCCCATAACACTCCACATTAAATTCTGATTGCTACTGTTTGAACCTTCCGTTTTTTACCTCTTTGGCAAGTAGGTATTATTTCGAGCAGCAGCGAGGAAGTGAGAAGACATGTTCCCGCTGTGTGACCGCAGACAGATCTGTGAGTTTTTTTATTTCTAAAAGGGTCATTCATACGGTCATAAAATACTATTTTTTCCGCTTCTAGGTATCAAATAGCTTTTCCTCTTCGTTATTTTTCCTCCTCTCTATCGACCCTTCATCATAATATTTCCACTTGACTTTTACTCTTACGTCACACTTTATTGATGTTAAAACGGTAAATCGTACTGAGTTGTGAACATCTTTATGGCTGCACAAAATAAACAAAGTGTTGGTGGAAGCTGCAGCAAAAGGCCGTGATGGACTAAAAATAGCTGGAGGTCGTTGGGGGGGAGGGCGTTGGAGTTTCGTGGTGAGTGGTGAAGAAAGTTTAGGGTTGCTTGCTAGAGTGTGTGAAAGGCTTGGCTGGAGGCTGGATATTGTTAGATATTGCATACGTAGATTAGCACATCAAGTCTTGCATCGTAGCAGAGATCAGATGATGCAATAGGATTTGTGAGAACCAAGGGACTGGTGAGGTTTGCCTGGCAAAGAAAGGATGGGTGCAGCCCTACAGGTATCCGGTGTGAGAGCCAGACAGCTTCCGGTAACTTGTCAACGATCCAGGTAAAATATTTAATCTGCGTAAGTCAGACGTCATTTGATCTGCCTCTCCACTGCCGAGTCCTCCCTACTCCTACCCAGCCCCCTCCTCCTCCTTGACTCCCTGATCATCCGCCCTCCCTAAGGTCTCGCATCGCTGGCTCAGGTTACATCAATGGAGTGTGTTGGCGTAACCCATCTCTGCTCCCTCGCTTAATAGAGTGTGGCGATCTGGAGAGGAGGATTACAGGGCAGGAGTTAGTTAAAAAAGCATGACAATACTTACATGTAAACGCTCCTGTATTATCTTAGCATTATTGACTTACTAAACAGGAATAGGTTGAATAGATAAGTCAACAACCACTGCACATTCTTCACACCAATTAATCCGAATATATTTGCCGTGATTATAGAGGGAGGAAAGCAGGAGTAGAGGGTGAAAGTTTCAGTCCCAGCTCGTGCATGTCAAGTACTCGTATGTCTAGGGTACGCCCACATCATGTACTTACCATACGCAGGGGTTAAGCGATACTGTGGCAGATACTCGACACCTGCACGCTGATGATACGTAGAGGGGGACGGGTTCACATGTGGAGGTGGAAGGAAGGAAGGAAGGAAGGAAGGAAGGGAGGAAGGAAGGAAGGATGTGTACGTTATTAAGAGGGAGGGAAGAACAGAAGACCTACACCTGAACTCTTCTCGTCCTCTTCCTTTTTCTTTTCCTCGTCTTCCTCCTCTCTTGCCTGCTCCGTCTCGTCTCTCAGCTCTTATCTCAGTTCTTCCTCCATCTCTCTATGGTTCTTATTTTCATCTCTTTCTCTTTCTCAGCCTCCTCTTTTCCTTCATCCTTTTCTTTATGTTTATCCATTTCCTCATTTGCTTCATTTGATACTTAGTATATACTTCCTCCTCCTCCTCCTCCTCCTCCTCCTCCTCCTCCTCCTCCTCCTCCTCCTCCTCCTCCTCCTCCTCCTCCTCCTCCTGTTTCTCCTTCTCCTCCTCTGACGTAGCCCATCTGTTATCCGGAACACTAGTAACAAAGGGGGCGGAACGGGAGGAAGGAGGAAAGGGAATGAAGGAAGCAGGAAAGAGGGATAGGAAGGGGAAGGCAGAGGAAACCCGACTGGCAGGAAGAGGCGCTGTGCAGGCAAGGGTCTGCACCGCCTCAAGTCACCTCTCACTGATTCATCGCACCGATTATAGAGTGCGTAACGCGTCCGAAAGACGTATCCATACACACACACACACACACACACACACACACACACACACACACACACACACACACACACACACACACACACACACACACACACACACACACACACACACACACACACACACACACACACACACACACACACACACACACACACACACACACACACACACTGACATATACACACCCATATATACAAACACATAGACACACATGCATACATAAAACAGCACAGCACAAACAACACTATGGCCAAATCTTATACTTTTTTTTTTAAATTCTGTAAATCATACGACAGTAGATCTTGTTAATGAAACAGACTGCAGGCAACCCACACACCGTAACCCACCTAGTTGAAAGGGGATTTCTTGAGGGGACACTAATGGAGGGGTTGCCGCCGGGTGCTCTGTCTCACCTGTCCATCAGAGAAAACTTAATGATGTGCCGCTACACCTTGCGGCCGGAAGTCACAATTGGGCTTCGCGTTAATTGTTTGGGAGACTTGTGGGACGATGTCTCTGGGCGGGCGTCAGGTAAGGTGTTTTCGACGGGTTCAGGCGTTCCTTGTAACTCACCTGTAATCCACCCCAGCACTCTTATATACTTGTACTCACCTTATAATTCAGCTAAAGCGTTCAGCAGCTGTTGTGTTGTACTAAAGGGGAGGCGTTGGGTGAGGTGATGTGCTGCGTGGAGGGAACGTGTTTGTTGTGTTTCAGGGCTCGTTTGCCATTCTACCTTGATGGACAACAGTTTTTCTATTAATTTTAGAATGCTTCAAAGTTTTACAATGTGATGTGAGTTTGATTTGATAATACTAGGATCAGTAAGAAATTATCAAGTGATCTATTATACTGAGCCTTAAGACCTGCTATGTCAGAGTGGTTGTATGCCTTGATGCAGATACAGTATAAGGGAGTTGTGTAGGGATAGTGATGGTGTACTGGATGTGTTATAACGTTGGTAATTCGCTTATGTGTTGAGTTCGGGGTTCTACTTTCCCATATTTTCACACATTACTTAGTGCCACGGCGAGGGTGAAGGCGGGGAAAGTGGAGGACGCTGCACGAAGGAAGTAGTTCGTCAATAGTACATAGCAAGCCGTTGATATTCTCCTCGTTAGGAGTCTTCACTTCCTAGTCGTAAGCTTTGTATATATTTCTTCTTCGTTAGCTTAATGTTTCTGAGGACCTTCTGATCTTACAACTAAAAAACGCCACTACTTCCCTCCCCAACGCCACCACCACCACCACCACCACCACCACCACCACCACCACCACCACCACCACCACCACCACCACCACCACCACCACCACCACCACCCGTACTTCCACCACCATCACCACCATCATTTCCTTCTCACCAATTTGGATCGCCACCACATCCGCCAAAATCGCTACCGCCACTGCCATCACCACCATCTACAAAACTACCACAATCATTATTTACGAAGGCATCGCCTCCGCTACCATTGCCGCCGCCGCCACCATCCCATCACCCACAATACAACCAACCCCATCACTACCGCTACCACCACCACCACCACCACATCCACCAACACCATCAACATCACCACCACCGTCATTTCAACCACTAAAAAATACTGTAGAGTACTTCACACCACCAACCATCATTATCCACCACGATCCCAATCATCACCACC
>JAXIVD010000796.1:22500-37500 GCA_036785275.1 Cancer borealis
AACTTAGCACTACATCTCAGCCCTTTACTATAGTCTTGACAACTCCACCACAACCCTGCACATCCATTCAACATATGCCATTCATCTTCACACACCCAACCGTTGCATGTGTGGAAGATGGTAGCGTAAGTTAGGATGTGAGGGAAACATTCTCTTCACTGCCCTTGTTGATGTCATATTGTCTGTGTTTTTTTGTGTTTGTTTTGTTCTCACTTTAGTCTCGTCTCAATACCTTATCATTTTTTCTCTAAGTGTTTCTTTCATTTTTTCTGGATTTACTCGTCTCTCCTCTTCTCCATTCTCTAGTACTTCCTCTGGCGTCTTAAGATTTATGTCTCCGCTTACGCTGTTTATTTAGTTTCTCCCTCTTTGCCCTCCTCTTCCTCTTTTTTCTCCCCCTAGGATCAGTACTACTCAATTCCTACTGGGTCTGATGCTCCATACTATGCTTATACAAAGAAATATTCCAGCCAACATTAACTTCAAACTAAGAACAAGCAATCAGTGTAATGCTACTACATTTTTTATCCAGTTTCGTCATGAACAGCGACTTTATGAGAGAAGGAAAAACAAAAATAAGAACGTCTTATTAGTGTAGACTAAAGTGGCACCCGAGAAAAAGTTCACAATAACACGTTTTGGTGGAATTAATAAGCAGCAGCAAGCATCGCTAAGTGCAGGGCATCCGTGTCAGACAAGGACGTGCTGCCCACCTGTGTTGTGTTATGTGTGTGTGTGTGTGTGTGTGTGTGTGTGTGTGTGTGTGTGTGTGTGTGTGTGTGTGTGTGTGTGTGTGTGTGTGTGTGTGTGAGTGTGTGTGTGTGTGTGTGTGTGTGTGTGTGTGTATGTGTGTGTGTGTGTGTGTGTGTGTGTTATTGTTATCATTATCATTATCACAATTAATATTATCATTATTATTATTATTATTATTATTATGACTATTATTATTATAACTATTATTGTTATTATTATTATTATTGTTATTATTGTTATCAATATTTTTGATTACTTTTATTATGATTTGTTTTATTATTAGTATATTATTAAGTTTATTATTATTTTTATTATCATTATCATTATCATTATTTCTACTATTATTATTATTATTATTATCATGATTATGATTGTTGTTATCATTATTTTCAGTAATAATATTATTATCATTATTGTTATTATTATTGTGATTGCAATTATCATTATTATTATGATTACTATTATCATTATTATTATTACTATTATTATTATTATTATTATTATTATTATTATTATTATTATTATTATTATTATGATTATAACGTTTCTTGTAAAAAGAAAATTATTACAATAATTGTTATTAATATTATAAAAAAGATGTATAGCAATTAAAGAATTATAATAATAATAACACAAAAACTACTATTGTCATTATTGAAATTAGTAATCACAGGCACAGTTGTCATTAATGGTCGAAATCATGATTATTTTCTTCATCCTACTACTTAGATTTATAGGTAGTGATATTAAAAAAAATGAAGTTCAAATGTTTCTAAATTTTGTTTCTGTGTCGGACAATGTAATAGCCTTGGGCCGCGAGGAGAGTTGTTTGGGAGGCCGCTCACAAACTGGGGACGAAATTGAGTAGGAAAATAAATTATGAGTAAATGTGCTCTTGAAGCCCTTAATTAGTGGCCGGCGTAGGTGTCTTTCTTGTCTTGGGGCGACGCTGCTTTTTGCTTACAATCATTAGAGGCGCAAATATTAAGTTGGTTATTGTTTTACAACTTGTTGATATATGTAGAATTTTTTTTCTCTTACTTCAGCCCTGTGATTAGGTGCACCAATAAGTACAAAATACTAAATGATACTTTACCTCTAGTTTTTAACAAAGTGAATGAATGTATTTGTAGATCAGATCCTGAGCCAAATTTACTGCCGCGTCATTATATGCACCTTGTAGTCTTGCTCTCATTACCATGCATGGCGCATAGCACGCCATGTAACGTCAAGGTTTTGTCTAATAATATCTTACTAACTAATGATGGCTTATGTCTGGCTTACACGAACACCATACAATTATTTTTTCTTGGAAGTATCTGAGGAAGATCTGATGCTTGAAATCAGTTGATCCTCATTAAAACAATAGCGTTCAATTATAGTGGCCGGTGCCGTTTCGTTATGATAGCAGATCAACTTCAGATACTAAGCCAATTACTGTCCTCTCTACTCGGTGACACTAACGTATTAACTCGCTAGTAACGTCAAACCTTAGGACGTCTTACTCATTTAACAACAAAATTCCATACTCACTGGACATCGACGAGACACTAAGTATGAATAAGAATATTTGGAGAGAGGGGGAGGCATTAGCGAGGGAATGGCGGGGAGTCAGGCTGATGAGGGTCATGCCATCCACGACATTGCATGAAGCCCTTACGAGTCAGAGGAGGAGGAGAGGAGGAGGAGGAGGAGGAGGAGGAGGAGGAGGAGGAGGAGGAGGAGGAGGAGGAGGAGGAGGAGGAGGAGGAGGAGGAATACAAAGAAATACAAAGGAATATAAAGTAATACAAAGGAATACAAAGGAATACAAACAGCAACAGACCCTAGGGTTCATACGGAGGCTGTTTGATATAACTACTCCACAATAACTACTTGAATTAGAGAAAGGATAGTACAGTGGAAGGTTCGTCTCCTCCCACCCATTCCTCTAGCTGAGGCAGACAGGAAAAAAAGTGATATCATGTAGTATAGAAAAACTACATGGAATGTATGAGGAAAGTGTGTAAAAGATATATTATCTACATCTACTTTTTGTTTGTGGGGGAAAGTGTGACTGTTTGTCTTGATAGTTATGGTGTGTGTGTGTGTGTGTGTGTGTGTGTGTGTGTGTGTGTGTGTGTGTGTGTGTGTGTGTGTGTGTGTGTGTGTGTGTGTGTGTGTGTGTGCATAGTGTAGGTGTCAGCACAGTGTAGATAACTAGGGATGGTGCGGCAGCCTTGTCTGGCGCTTTTAAGGAAGGCAGCAGTCAATCAGGCCCCAAATCCGTTCTGTCCACAGTGGAAGTGTACTTCCCTTCGCGGGATGCCGTGCACTAATGAACTCCTGCAGCAGTAACTCCTGGTCTCTATAAAGATCAGGAGTCATCGGAAATTTATAGTTCCCTGAGGATGATCACTAACTATCAAGGAGGAGGAGGAGGAGGAGGAGGAGGAGGAGGAGGAGAGGAGGAGGAGGAGGAGGAGGAGGAGGAGGAGGAGGAGGAGGAGGAAGAGGAGGAGGAGAAGGAAGAAGAGGAGGAGGAGGAGGAGGAGGAGGAGGAGGAGGAAGAGGAGGAGGAGGAGGAGGAGGAGAAAGAAGAAGAAAAAGAGAAAGAGAGGGACAGAAAAAGAAAGAAAAAGAAAGTGAAAGACAGAGAAAGAAAAAAATAATGAGGAAGGGAAATAGTAGGAGAAACAGAAAGAGAGAGAGAAAGAGAGAGAGAGAGAGAGAGAGAGAGAGAGAGAGAGAGAGAGAGAGAGAGAGAGAGAGAGAGAGAGAGAGAGAGAGAGAGAGAGAGAGAGAGAGAGAGAGAGATGCAAGGAGTTAGGAGGGCAGAGACCGCCGGAGGAACCACCAAGGTAATCCGGTTCTTCGTCCTCATGCAAACAACAAGGCTGAAGACATACACGTGTCGGCAAGAAGTGGTGAAGCGGACAGGCGGACAATGGGTCCTTCTGACGGGTGGTCAGCGGCCTTACGTGGATACTGGAGGACCTATTACCTGCCTCTGTTACCTGCACCCAAGAAACAGGTCATGCGGGAAACGAGGGAGACGCCACCGCGACTTTCGAGTACTACTAAGGTCCTGCAGTGGGTCGTGAGGCGTGTGTGTGTGAAGGGCCAGTGGATGAAGGGCGTGTGGGGGTGGCGGTGAAGTCCTTTATCTCTCTTGCTATTGGAAAGTGAGAATTATCTCTCGTATATATGATAAAATCTCTGTGATGAAAAAAAGCAAGTCACTGGTCTGAATGCTAATCCAACAGCACCTTTTAAGAAGAGGAACATGTATATTCATCCTTTTCATGTGGGACTAAAAAAAAATCTACAACTAAAGTCAAAGTTCCCTAATTAAAAACGTTTTAGGACGGTTGTGTTTGGGTGGTAGAAGGAGAAGACGAGAAGAAGGATCAAAGCCTTTGACATGAAAAACATCTTAGCCAGTCTTGTCTGTCGTTGCCTTCCTCCCTGCCTCTTTCCCTTTCTCCTTACCTGGATAACTAAGTTTACAGCCTTCACACCCTTTGCTAAGAGTCTCCTCCCGCGCTGGCCTGCCCGGGTAGACACCTTGGCCGAGATTCCGATGTAAGCCTAAATCATGATAGATAAGTACCTAGAATAGAGATGACCGATAAGGAGTTTAATAGACAGCTGGATAAATGCTGATGTGTACGGGGATAAACTTTACGCTGACCTTCTGTTGATGGTTACATATGATGGGCTGATGATATGCCGTGATTGTGCCTTGACGAGGGACGCAGTTATGGTAATGACTAGCCTCAGATGGTTACTTTTTGCCGGGAAACCTATGGTCGAAGATCTCACCATCAGTGAGGGCGTGCCTTATCCTTCACAATTAGATTAAAGTGCAAAAACTTACCTTGATGTTAATGTTAGAAAATAAGCTTGTAAGATTCTTCATTGATGAAAGCACATTTGCGTCACTATCTCCTATCTTCCTTTGCCATCGCGTAGAGGTGGTGGTGGTAGTGGTGGTGGGGATAATGGTGGTGGTGGTAGTGGCGGTGGTGGCAGTGCTGTTGCTGTCCCCACCTCAGCCGTCAACTCTCGTCTCTAGGCCCCGGGTGACCATAAACGGCAGGTGTGGTTGGCTCATTCCGAGGGTGCGGGACAGAAGCTTCTATTTTTATGAGCATATAAGGAAGACACAAGTGAGGGGACACTATTACCTGGGTCGCGTTCTGCAGGTGTCGGGAAGACAGCTACCTGGTGTGTGGACAGAAGGTCAAAGAAGAATATGACGCAGGAGAGAATAGGGAACACATAATACAGTCAAAAAGTTAAAGAAAAAAAAACCAGTTATTGATAGATTTACATTTTTATCGGAGAGAAAGCTCTTATAATACTGAAATGTTCGAAATCAGCATTGTGAATAAACAGATCTTACCAGCTTGACGAAGAAAAAAGTATATATATATATAATATATATAATATATATATATATATATATATATATATATATATATATATATATATATATATATATATATATATATACATAATATATATATATATATATATATATATATATATATATATATATATATATATATATTGATTGATCTATATATTTAGTATTATCTATTAATGTCGTAATCTTGAATGCTGTATATCTCATTTTTTCTGCGACTGTAAGCACATCACACACACACACACACACACACACACACACACACACACACACACACACACACACACACACACACACACACACACACACACACACACACACACACACACACACACACACACACACACACACACACACACACACACACACACACACACACACACACACACACACACACACACACACACACAAACAAATGAAGTGCAACTCACCATAATGCGTTGATATGTAGTTAGGTGATTGCGGCAACTTTTTTCCAACGGGATCCAAGGGCGAGTCGTTGGATGGAGAAAATACATACGTGTAATGCAAATATATCAACACAAATAGTAACGCCTTTTTCCCTCTGAGTAGCACCTCTCCGCCGACAGCCGCACTGGCAGGAGATTACTGGCGGCATCTTTCTCGTGCGTCGCCTTAATGCAGCAACCCAAGGCGATAAATGTGGCCGACTAATATAATACAACGATCAGTAGACATAAGTGCGTCCGTTATGTTCCTTCGCAACCGCAATATTTATTCTAATCTTAATCGAATCTCGGCAGGCGGATGGTGAAGCGACTCCCGCCCGGCATTTGCCTGTTTTAGTAAGCAAATCAGCGACTGGCTTAATCAATATTCTGGCCGAGCAGGATGAAGGCAACGCCGCGGGTCCAAGGTCCTGGCCTTCACTTGTCAGTCACTTAACAACATATGACCACCGAGGCCTCAATCACACCTCTCTACACGCAGCCCTCCAGCACACTTCACCGCCACCCTTGGTCCCCTCTCTTTCTCTCGAACCTGTCTTTGCCCATTTCATCCACAGTTGGATCTCTTCCCCAGAGGTAGTTTTTTCTTCTTGGTCTCAACATCATTTTTTTCTGTCGGGTCCAAATTTGTCTCTCCTTGCCACATCCCTTTTGCCTGCTGTTATAGGTGAGAGGAAGGGCCACTTATAGCAACAAAATTACAGCATTATTCCTATTTTTTGCAGGTCCCATCAACGCTTCAGGCGGCTCCGATCTTTATCTCTAATCCAGCGTGGCTCCCGGAATCTCGCTGCACTACCTGCATCTCGAGAAGTAAGCAACCAACTCTAAATATTTCCTTTGTCCCGGCACATTGATCCTACTTCTTTCCTCCTTCTCGGCTTCCCACTTGCAAGAATGAAATCGTTCATATGTCAACCACTGGCTCGCAGCAGCAGAATTCTCGACAAAGCTACGCACTGTTGGATACATTAGTTCTTGCAAGATTAATATCTAGATTATTCTGGTCATTATCTCTGTTCCTCCGTTGATAATTTATTTTATTTTTTATTATTCTTGTTTATGAAACTTTCCTCTCCTCCAATGCCACCACCACCACCAATTCGTATTCTAGCATTTCATTGTTCGATTTCATTATTCAAGATCAACTTTGCAGCAATACTGTGTCGTTCTCTTGCATTATCGTCATAATCATAATTAATGGCCACCTCCTTTACTCATTTGCCTCCTTCCTCATCTCTTCCTTTCGACCTCTCTTTTCCCCTTCTTCTCCCTTTGCCACACTTTCATCTTCCTTTTAATGGCCTCACCGCCTATCTATTAGTGACGACCTCCTGCTGCGTCTTCCATTTTCACGCCTCAGTCGTCACCAGTGTCCCAAACTATTTCCAGATGCAGGTGTTCCCAATGGTCCGAGAAGGGCAGAAGCAAAGGACAGTAGCACCATTCCTAACACCACTTTTAGTATTGCCCCTTCCTCCCTCTCCATCTGTTCTTCTCTCTAGCGATTGCCTCTACATGCCCTGCCGCTACCCTGCTCACCGCAGCCAAGGGTCCTTCTCACCTCAAGACACTGGTATCCTTTTGACACCTCTCGTATCCCTCAGAGACAAAACACCACACCAGTGCTCCTCCTCTTCCTCCTCCTCTTCCTCTCCTCCTCCTCCTCCTCCTCCTCCTCCTCCTCCTCCTCCTCCTCCTCCTCCTCCTCCTCGTTCTTCTCCTCCATATCCCCTGCCTTCCGTTCCTTCTCTTCTTCCTCATCGTCCCTTCTTTCCTTGTTCCTCTCTTCTTCCTCCACCTCCTCCTCCTCCTCCTCCTCCTCCTCCTCCTCCTCCTCCTCCTCCTCCTCCTCCTCCTCCTCCTCCTCCTCCTCCTCCTCCTCCTCCGCTTCTTCCTCCTGTTTTAGTGACTTTTACCTAAACAAGCAGAACAATACAGACGCAGCCACCCGTCCTCCATCATGGCAACACTCCACAATAGTTTGAGTTTGTTGGATGACGTAAAAAACACTACTTCTTGTCCTTCACTACTTTGTGTTTTGTCGTCTTTGCTGTTTTTTGTTTTCATCACTTTGGGAATCATCTTCGTCGGTAGGTTGTAATAGAATAACCTCACTCTTTTCTTGACATCGATTTGATATGATTTTCAGTGAGAAATAACACGAATATTGTTTTGAAAAAAGTTGTTTTTTTCAAGTCTGATCGCTTTGGTGGAATTGGAGAGTGTTGGATTTGATAGAAATTACAACAATAAAAGTCTTTCCAAAGTTTCTCGGATATACATTCCTAATTTTGAACCGCTGGCATTGTAAACGATTGAGTAGTGATGCTTTTGTGGTTAAGTTTCTTTATGTTCATTTTTCTTAAGTGAATACTTTTTGACAGATATAATGAGCAAGATATATTAAATGACCATACATAACTACTTTAACCTCCTAAATATTCTGAGGTATGTTCAAAGTATCTATTGTGCAGCACCTTTTAGCTGCCTTGCAACTTAGCAATGATGCAGTCCCTATTTTGTCTAGTAGGGCTGCGGGCGCGTCCATTGTTCAAGGTTATATATCAAGCAAAGTCAGTAATTTGTGTAAAGACAAAGTCAGGTATCGTCTGACCAGTAACGCAGCTGACTGGTGCAAAGTCTATCAACACAATTACATTACATGGGCCAGTGTTTTTCTCATTATACCGTGTACTATATGATTCGTGTTATTTGTGCTTAAATGAACACCTGCCTAGCCAATTCAGTAGAAGGAGGCGCCTTCTGACTCCCGCTGCCGCCCGCTGCTCACTTTGCAGCGCCGAAAAATGTTGTTTAGGATACCAGTTCAGTATCAGATTTGCATAATGAGGAAGAATGCAGGACCGAGCCGAGCGTGAGATTGATTTAATTCCTATTCTGTGTCTGGTGATCAGCAACATTTATTTTTCTTTTAAATGCCATTTCTTGTCGTTGTTGAGTTCAGATAAAGCAAGGAAGTGTCCGGCAGTGAGATATATATAATCCTGGTATGTGCCTATCAGACCCGCTTGACAATGTAGAACATTAAGGTCTTGTCAGAACCTATTGTACTACTTTATTGCCACATTTACTAATCCTCGTGAATTAATTGCCTATGAGCCGATGGCATGATGCGGAATCCAATCTCATTTGCATCTGATTTCAAGTCTCTCGGATCTACAACCATTATCAAAAGGGAAGGACTTGAAAATGTAATTTCTAGTTTCTTTAATTGTAAAATGTAGGCAGTAAAGGAACCAATAGGTCATTAATTAAGGTCGAGGCCCATTCTTCTGCCCCTTCTAGCGAAAGACAGGAAGTGAAGCGACACCAAGAGGCTCTAATTAGTAGTGCAAGTAGATGGTTCTACGGTTGTCCGATAGTAGGTTCACACACATACATACACACACAATCGCAAACACACACACACACACACACACACACACACACACACACACACACACACACACACACACACACACACACACACACACACACACACACACACACACACACACACACACACACACACACACACACATATGCTGCACAGAAGTTCAATTGATAACGTCCTAGCCTTTCACACAGCAGGTTAAAGCTTGCACCTCACTTAAAGTGACCAAGGAGTTATAGTCCTTCTTAAACAAGATGATATATATTAATTTGTATATGTGTCTATATGTCCATGTACATATATATATATATATATATGTATATATATATATATATATATATATATATATATATATATATATATATATATATATATACATGTATATATATATATATATATATATATATATATATATATATATATATATATATTATACATGTATATATATATACTATATATATATATATATACTATATATATTATATATATATATATATATATATATATATATTATATTGTTTCCTGGAGATTTGAGTAAATTGATGTTCCTAAGTAATACGCACCGTCTCCTGAAAATTTGTTAGTGTCATCCACTTACTTTCATTATTTCATTGTTTCTCAATCCTACCCAAACCTGAAGCATAAAAAAAAACATTATTTGCGTCTACATGCTGATTTTTTTTTGTATTGTTGATTGGAACGTAGTGTTGAGGTGGTATTCCACACGTGAGAAACGACTGGCGTCGAGGAAAATATGCAATAGTTGACAAAATTCAATTATTGAAAACAGCCAAAGGTGTGTGGAGGAGAGTTAGTCTGGCCTGTACCTCTCATGTAGTCTTTAACACTTGAGACAGAATCCAATGTCTGTTTTAATATTCCAGCAGCCTCCCTGTAGCCGATGATACCCTTGGGAGAACAATATTTTTTCCACCCAGTTCATATTGACCTCAGGTGTTAGACATCCTTATATGGAAGGGTGGAAGTTTGGGTCTGGCTTTGCGGCAACAAACATTGCAAATTGTTATGACTGGTTAATAAAAATAATGTTTGACATAAGTTATACACTTATATACTCCATACTCTTATAGTCATTCTTTTAGGCAAACTTAGGGATTTACGGATTATATTGTGCTTGAGAGATAAGGAACATTTAATGCAGTTTTGAGGTGTGTGTGTGTGCGTGTGTGTGTGTGTGTGTGTGTGTGTGTGTGTGTGTGTGTGTGTGTGTGTGTGTGTGTGTGTGTGTGTGTGTGTGTGTGTGTGTGTGTGTGTGTGTGTGTGTGTGTGTGTGTGTGTGTGTGTGTGTGTGTGTGTGTGTGTGTGTGTGTGTGTGTGTGTGTGTGTGTGTGTGTGTGTGTGTGTGTGTGCGTATGTGTGTGTGTGTGTGTGTGTGTGTGTGTGTGTGTGTGTGTGTGTGTGTGTGTGTGTGTGTGTGTGTGTGTGTGTGTGTGTGTGTGTGTATGAACACATACGAGTAATAAAAATGAAGATGATGCATTAAAAGCATGATGTTAATAACGTAATGAGAATGGAAGAGAGGTATAATGAAGACAAAGAGTTGTAAGAAAACAATACCTACATTCCCGTCACTCTCACCTGCCCCGCCATGACGCGGCGTGGTGCCTCCGTTTTACTGTAGCATCTGGACATGACGAAGAACTACCTCTGCCTGACACGTGCACTAAGAAAAAGTTATCAGTAGCAATAGTTATGAAACATCAAACGAAGGAAGATCTACCGATATTCCAATAGTAAATAGTGATTTCATCTTGTATTTGTCAAAGAAAAAATAGACAAAGATAGAAGGAATAGGAGGAGGAGGAAGAAGAGGATAAGGAAGAGTAAGAAGAGAGGGAAAAAAAAGAGTAATAAGAAGATTGGAATTTAAGGGAAAGGCTTGGGGAGGAGAAAGGGTGGAAGGGAATGGGGAACCAGGGGAGGGAGAGAGAAAGAGTTGGAGGTGGGAGGGAGGGTGTTCAGGACCTTCATTATCTGGTTGGATGAAACCTGAATCCCAACAATCTATAATGCTTGCCTGGCCGGCCCGCAGCCAACCTCCGTTTTAGACAAGACTTCAATATTAATTTCAAGATCTTTTGTCAAATAGATAATGTTCATTCACTGTTCTTAACTGAATAAAAATCTCTCCTTGAGGATCATGAATATATTCTGGAGCGGCTCCCTCACTGGGCAGGTACTACTGTAGGTCGTAAACTTTTGGCGGGTTGATGAAGCAGTCGTGTTATTACTAGACTTAATTGATTCAGCAAACCCACTCCTCCTTTGTCCCCGCTAAAACTATTAGCCTGCAGAGAACACCGTTTAGATACTAGCTTTTCCTTCTCTACCATTAAAGAACACCACAGAACGTATTAGATTGATTTTATCGGATGCCGACCGGTCTGCTACAAAAATGAATTAAAGGGTTTAATAACCTACAATATTTCAAAGCAGAAAAAAAGTATTAGCAGGCCTAATTACTTTCCAATGTATAATCCAGGTAAGGATGACTCAGCTGGCACCGATCCCAGGTAAAGAAGACAATTATCAATACCAATCAACGCAGAAAAGGAGAGAAGGTGTGTAATCAGAGGATCTCGATCAGCAGTGAAATGAACACTCTAGCAGCTACCCTGTGTGTTGTGTGTGTGTGTGTGTGTGTGTGTGTGTGTGTGTGTGTGTGTGTGTGTGTGTGTGTGTGTGTGTGTGTGTGTGTGTGTGTGTGTGTGTGTTGAGTCTATGCGTGTGTGTACATGCGGGTGCGTGTCTGTGAGTGACAAGTCAACTTTTTAGATGAACAGATTTTATATACTGTGAGGTTAGTTGTAGAGTCAGGCACCAAAAAGGAATATGATCTTTTTTTTTCAATGTTATGAAAGTTACCAAATTGACCCTCATGGGCAAGAATGACAATTCAGGTTTAGGTTTAAAATTTCGCTCATATGTGTAGTCTTTTTCTTGCAGCAAGAAATGAAGAAGTCTAAAAAGTTTATCATCCTAGTAATTCCAGATTTCTTCTTACCGGTGTGTGTGTGTGTGTATGTGTGTTTGTGTGTGTGTGTGTGTGTGTGTGTGTGTGTGTGTGTGTGTGTGTGTGTGTGTGTGTGTGTGTGTGTGTGTGTGTGTGTGTGTGTGTGTGTGTGTGTGTGTGTGTGTGTGTGTGTGTGTGTGTGTGTGTGTGTGTGTGTGTGTGTGTGTGTGTGTGAGAGAGAGAGAGAGAGAGAGAGAGAGAGAGAGAGAGAGAGAGAGAGAGAGAGAGAGAGAGAGAGAGAGAGAGAGAGAGAGAGAGAGAGAGAGAGAGAGAGAGAGAGAGAGAGAGAGAGAGAGAGAGAGAGAGAGAGAGAGAGGAAAAATAACATTACGTCACATTTATGAAGCTTGTTTCCTCGTAAGACTTTTTTCTTAGGGACTTACTAATACTGACCGACGAGATTATAATGATTTTCAATTGGTTGGAAAATAAGATTACTCCCTATGCAGCTAATGGCCGAGTCTCATGTTCAATAATAAGAAAGAAGGAAACAACGCTGATGCGGCTGAGTCTACGGTGTGATACTTTATTTTACAACAAACAAAAGTCTAGTATCAAGTTTTTTTCTACTTTTATTATCATATTAAGAGTCCAGGAGTTTGCAGCGGTATCGTGGCGTTGCAAATAGCTCCAGTCATGGGCCTCCTCCTCCTCTTCCTCCTCCTCCTCCTCCTCCTCCTCCTCCTCCTCCTCCTCCTCCTCCTCCTCCTCCTCCTCCTCCTCCTCCTCCTCCTCCTCCTCCTCTTCCTCCTCCTCCTCCTCCTCCTCCACTTCTTCGTATTCTTATTCCATTTAGCTTTAATAGAAGACAGCCTGTGTTTGTGTATCAGACTAGTTTATCCAAAGAAGACAACGGGTTGTAATGAATGTTCTAACATAGTAATAGCTGCATGTCATCAATTGGGTACCACAAGGTCCAGTTCTGGATCCTAGACTCTTCTTAACATACACGAGTAACATTAAATTTGGACTATATCCACAATCTCACAGATTATGGACCACACAAAGGTGGTTTCCAGAGAACTAACCGCTAAGCATTATCCATCAGATTGTGAACTGATTCAGTGAGATGTGGAGTAAATTATCCAACAAGTGGCAGATGTCGCATACGTAGATTAGCAACCATTTGACAAATGGAGTCATGATCTTCGACAAAAAAAACCATTTGAATATTTTTAATATGCAAATGACGAACAAAAAGTTTATTTTAAATGATTTTCTCATTTGTATCCTCATTGTTTATAGTATTAATACTAACATTTAGCCACTATTGTGTAACATATTAATAGTGTTATTATAATTTTACCATTCCTTAACACGAATTTTGAAGTCACAATGAATCTACAGCCAATGTAATGCAAAAGAGAAGGATTTTTATTGAAATGTCCTTCGAACCACGTTGAGAGAATTTTCTCGTAAATAACAATGTATTATAATGTTTTGTTTATTCTTATTCAAGGAATAATGTCCGTGTGTTTGTTTGTGTATATGCGTTATAATGTTATTCGCGGGGACGTTAACCACTGTACCACTGAAGTGATTCATATGTGTCTGTGTGTGTACACATGAAAGAGAGAGAGAGAGAGAGAGAGAGAGAGAGAGAGAGAGAGAGAGAGAGAGAGAGAGAGAGAGAGAGAGAGAGAGAGAGAGAGAGAGAGAGAGAGAGAGAGAGAGAGAGAGAGAGAGAGAGAGAGAGAGAGAGAGAAGAAAAAAAAAAAGAGAGAGAGAGAGAGAGAGAGAGAGAGAGAGAGAGAGAGAGAGAGAGAGAGAGAGAGAGAGAGAGAGAGAGAGAGAGAGAGAAAGAGAGAGAGAGAGAGAGAGAGAGAGAGAGAGAGAGAGAGAGAGAGAGAGGAGAGAGAGGAGAGAGAGTCACAAGCACACGACACTAACACCACACACACACACACACACACACACACACACACACACACACACACACACACACACAAGTACACACACACTCACATAACACACAATCATACACATACACACACACAAACAAGTAGACACTATATTGTAGAGCTTTTTTCTCAACAACGCAACCCAAATAAGAATATCATCACACTCTATGACCTCGTGTGTGTGTGTGTGTGTGTGTGTGTGTGTGTGTGTGTGTGTGTGTGTGTGTGTGTGTGTGTGTGTGTGTGTGTTTGTATACATATGTATGTGCGCTGGCGGGCTTTCAATTGTGTGTTCCTTCCCCTGCCACTGCCAGAAGCCGAAGTGGTTGTGTTGCAGGAACCCTATGGTAAAGTTGTCATTGTTCTTTGCTCATTTTTTCAATTCCTTTTACTTGGAATTAGTGTATTTGATTGTCTTCTGTGTTTGCTTTTACTTGTTTTTATTTTGCTTCAATTTGATAATTCACAACTCTTCCACGTCCATTTGAACGTGTGTATACGTATTTATGGATTACTGCGGCAATTTGCAATCATCAGCAAAAGGGCTCCAACATCTCAAAAAAGCCAAAATACCACCCGTTCGGAATAACAACGAGACCAGTCTGGCAGAGGAGGAGCAGCGCGAGATTGGGCAAATGTTTGTATATAGGAATGTAATGACATTTTCTCTAATGCAATGTTTTCGCCAAGTTCAGATAAGATGCTTCGACTGTGGCTCAAACCACATATCTGGATCATTAGCATTCAACGCGCCTCCTCCTGTTGTCTGGGTTTAGCAGGAGACCTCGCTATGCCGGCTATGTCGTCCCTCTGACCTCGCCAGCAATTAGGTCCAAACTTACTGTAGAAAAACTTGGCACAGACGGGACGCCGCACTACCAACAAAAAACAGAAAGGCGGACATACAACCTGCGGAACACTCGATACCAGCCTCCCACATACCCCAATCCGCTACGACGCTATCTCCTTCTGCCACACCTTCCTCCAGATCCACTGAACCTGCTCTTGAGAACTATTACTACAATGAATTGCTT
>JAXIVD010000796.1:42500-50000 GCA_036785275.1 Cancer borealis
CTCAGGCGACTCATTGGAGGACTGAATTTGCATTGCAGATGACTGGTATTGTCTTGGTGCTGTCTTGTCCGTGTGAGGCTGGCGAGGGGCGGGAGGTATAAGATGGAGGGAGGTGGTGAGGGACAAAAGGAAGTCATGATGATGATGATGATGTGTGTGTGTGTGTGTGTGTGTGTGTGTGTGTGTGTGTGTGTGTGTGTGTGTGTGTGTGTGTGTGTGTGTGTGTGTGTCTGTGTGTGTGTGTGTGTGTGTGTGTGTGTGTGTCTGTGTGTGTGTGTGTGTGTGTGTGTGTGTGTGTGTGTGTGTGTGCGTGAGAGAGAGAGAGAGAGAGAGAGAGAGAGAGAGAGAGAGAGAGAGAGAGAGAGAGAGAGAGAGAGAGAGAGAGAGAGAGAGAGAGAGAGAGAGAGAGAGAGAGAGAGAGAATTATGTAAGAACGTAAACAATAATTAATACAATGAAACAAAGAAAAACAAGGATTACATGTTAATGATTGTTGTATAATCAACAATTATTTTGTTTGTTGGTTAAGGTGAGTTGGGTGTTTGACAGTAATTACTTAATAATCACGGAACGGCAGGTGTGAGGAAGATCTTGAACCTCAATGGATGAACGCTTTTCATAGTTGAATAATTTAATATGGCGACAATGGCTGGTACACACACACACACACACACACACACACACACACACACACACACACACACACACACACATACACACACACACACACACACACACACACACACACACACACACACACACACGTACGCACACACATGCATACACATGCACGCACACACGCAGAGCCGTTATAAGTAATTATCAAACATGATCTGCATACATACGCGGTCACTTGCATGATAAGTTTTTGCAATGTTTACAATATGTTCATCGTAGCTTGATGGTGGTAGTAGTTGTGATAGTGTTGGTGGTGGTAGTGGTGATGGTGGTGATTGTGCCATCGAGTCTAATTATAGTGCATGGGAGAATTTTGTCTGTCCTTATTTGAAAAGTATTTTCGGATGAGTGTTAGATGAGTTGGTCAAAACACTTTTAAACATGATGCTCGGACAAGATGTTGCTCGTCAGGAGACAGAGACAGGTCGGTAGGGGTTGAGGAGAGGGAGGAGGAGAAATAGGAGGAGGGGAGGAGGTATTGTCAAAAATGCCCGAGGAGACAGGACGATGGCGGCATTTTGATAATGAAGACGATGATTAAAGGGCACGTTGCCAGGCATTCCAGCATAAAAATAAAACAAAAACAAACCAGAAGGGTAATCATGATCGTCAAGGCCAATAGTCCCGTCCACGCCCTTCCCACGCCCACCTCCCGCAGACACGAACCTACTCCTGTGGCGGGAATATTTTTTGATAATTCTTGATTTGTACTTCACACTCATTCTTTAGTATCTTGTTCTACTAATTCCTTGCCATTCAGTGTTTTTTTTGTATGATTCATTGTGTGGTAGGCGGTGTGGAGGGACACAGGCGGCTATTGGGTTGTTATCAGTGGGCGATTTCCATGGTGTGTGATTGTCATAACTAATGGTAGTAAGCATCGTCTCATTCGCTCTGAATTTTTTTGTGGCATATTCATCCTTGCATTTGGCTGCTTAATGCCCTTCCTGGTAGTCAAGAAGGCTTAGAGTGTGAGATGGTTTGGCAGCACTTTTCCTCCTTTCACCCTTGTTTTAGGATTTTCCTCTAAGTGAAGCAGCCGCTTATTACACTTTGCGCCTCAACCTTGTCTACAACTTCTTAGTCATTTATATTTATACCTGATCATAGACCAGAAAATTATATATACATTTTCATTTCCTTAATTCGCAGCAGCATTTTCTCCCACGTCGCCGCGGGAAACCATTTAGGACGATATAGAGTCAAATCACCATCCATGATCGCCTCATTCACTTACACTTTCTTCATCATAAAATAGAGAAAAAAATATTTTAGTTCCATTAACCATATTTTAGATGAAGTTGTGGATTTCCATTACGATGAGAAAGGATTTAACCACACAGAAAGCAAAGTGAGTAATATATATATATATATATATATATATATATATATATATATATAATATATATATATATATATATATATATACATATATATATAATATATATATATATATATATATATATATATATATATATATATATATATATATATATGATAATAATAATAATAATAATAATAATAATAATAATAATAATAATAAATAATAATGTCAATAATGATAGCACAATTTACTGAATGAGAATTATGATACTTGCATGGAAAATAAGCCTTTATTTCGAAACTCCAGTTATTGTGGACTCTCATTTTCTTTTATGAGATGGCACAGGAGGATGTTGATGTGGAAGGTGGAGGGTGAAGGGTGGAGGGTGGAGGGTGGAGGGTGAAGGGTGGAGGGTGGAGGGTGGTGGAATATGATATAAATCGTGATGGATGAATAGAAAGTGAATTGGGAGTATGACAGAGGGTGAATGGAGTTATCAAAGGCGGAAGGGAGTGTCTGTGGAGTAATTCCTGCAACATTGTGTTAAATTGTGTGCAATGATTAACGTGAACTATGAGTGTGTTGTCAGATTACCACAGAGAAGTTGTCAGAAGTGAGTGTAAATGTATGTTCGTGCTCATGTGTGTGTATTTGTATGTGTGTGTGTGTGTGTGTGTGTGTGTGTGTGTGTGTGTGTGTGTGTGTGTGTGTGTGTGTGTGTGTGTGTGTGTGTGTGTGTAATAATAATAATAATAATAATAATAATAATAATAATAATAATAAACGGTGTGTGTGTGTGTGTGTGTGTGTGTGTGTGTGTGTGTGTGTGTGTGTGTGTGTGTGTGTGTGTGTGTGTGTGTGTGTGTGTGTGTGTGTGTGTGTGTGTGTGTGTGTGTGTGCATGAGCATGGTTGCGTGCGTGCGTGTGTGCGTGTGTGTGTATTTGTAGGTGCTGAAGTTAAATTTATAAGACCTGTAAAGGAGTAACCGACCATAAATACTTGTCAAACTGAGAAAACACATGTTATGATCAAAAAAACATTCTTAGAATATGTAGTTATTGGCGGGAGGAACAAGCGAAATTGGATAATCAACTCAAATGCAGGATATAACATGAAATTGTCGAGAAGCAACAACCTTCATTCCTCCCACCCCGCTCCCTGTCCACTCAGTCATTTCCTCTTTTATTTGTATCCAGTTATCCTCACGCCCACTTCCCCGCATCCGCCTTTGCTATTTTTTCCACACATTTGGAACTAGTTAGTTTTTTTTTTTCTCTTCCTATTTTCTCTTTCATTCCACATGACTTTTTCTTTTTATTCACATCCTTTCTGAACTTCTTCCTTCTTGTTCCCTTTTTTAGTCTTTCTATATTAAATCCTTCACTGCCCTAGTGGGCCACCATGTGCAGAGCCCCATAGTGGCATTGCAAGAGTTGTGGATACTATCAAGGTAGGATTTTTTTTTTCATTAACGAAATGATACTGTTAATTTTTATTCCTTTTATCAAAACAAAACCACCGTGAAAATGCAGCGTAAGGAGATAGTGTGATGATGACTGAGTAAAACATGTATTGTGTTCACATTCACTCCTTACCTCATTGATCCTCGCTCTGCACTTACGCTCCAGTGCACACTGCCACCCAGCCTACCATAAGATGCGGTGAGGGTTTAGTTGACTGAGTTATCATTCTCATGCTCATCTATCTTGACTTCTGCAAGTAACATTATTGATTTCTTCGGAAGCTGTGTAATTTTTATCCTTGGCGAGGACCGGCCTATTCCTTGATGCAGTGACTCACTCAAACAGTACCTGATTACCGTAACACAATAGTGGCTTCTTATCTAGGAAGGCAACGAATTTTGCATACTTCATGATGCATTCGTTACAGACTTATGTGGAAGCGACGAAATCTTTATTTCATGCTTTGCTGTGTTGTGCTCAATCTGCCTGTGGTGCCACCTTCCAAGACTTGTTCCACGCTTGTTCACGTGACAGGCTATTGAAATAATTTATTCAATGTTACTTATGAAGTAAATGTAACACTTGAAGGAGACACAGCAGTCAGGTTTCCATTCTGGACCACCTCATAAATATTGGTCTCATTTAACTCCTCTCCACTCCGCTCAATGGGAGTTTAAAATTTATGGACCACTAATTGCCCTCTTATCCATCTTCTTAATGTTACCACGGCTACCATCACCACAGTACACTGTTGTCACCATGAAGACAACCAAAACCAGTAATCCTGATATGATAACAACATCCACATAACCATCGCTAGTTTAGATGAATCTTCAAAGTATCCTTATCATTAATGTCTTATAACAAAAATGAAAGTTTTTCCATTATCACCAATATTAAGGTTAAGTTATCTCTACTAAACTTATTTTCCGTCACTGCATTACAGAGTGCCTCCAGCCTCCACCAGCCTCCCAAGTGATCCGCGTTACTGGAGTTGCTGCCAACGTCAGGTGAGTTGATCACATTTATCTTTGCCAACTTTAATCAACCAGTGATTTGTATTTGTGTATGAAAAAACTATAATAGGAAAATGTGTTTTATCAAGTCCAGCTGGGGTCGTTCCACGAATATTATCAAATGAAAAGTAAAACTAATATGGTGAACCATAGCTTTTCAATGATTATGATATTTTGTTTTCATACTCAGTGCAATGTAAGCCCAAGAATAACCGACCACAATGAAACACGTGAATAATTACAGTCCTTTCAAACTGAATATTATATTTTTTAAAGACAGTGGCTTTACACATTCATGGTAGACTTTTCGCAATTTTTTTGTGTAGACAGAGACATGAAACACGATAACAGCAAATGAAAAAATACCAAAACTATCATTATGGATCCTTCTTTTTAACAGCGATCTGAATTAGTGGCCAATGTAGTGAACCATATCATCGTACGCGTGATTATATATATATATGTATATATATATATATATATATATATATATATATATATATATATATATATATATATATATATATAATCATAATAATCGTAATAAATAATCTGCATGAATGAAAAATACATGGGTTTATTCGCAAGCAAAGGTGAACGCCGTGTTCTTTATTTCGTTATTTAAAAGAATCGTACCACTATCTAGGACATTAACCAAAAGCTGAAATTGAACAGTGTGGACATGGCGTAATTATATATTGTTTACGAGGCATTGTGAACAAGCAATTACATCCTGATTATTTGTCAGCGGTTTTCTTAATGTCAGGCCTGCCCTTCTGCCCCTTCCCACTTCCATTCAGCTGACGCCCAGGTAGCACGTACTGTGTTTGCATTCCTAGTCTACGTACGGTATGTTTAGTACAAGTAATGAGCTATCAGCGTGGGAGTCGCCTCAACACACCCACAGTTGCGGCCACAAACATTTTGAGAGCACCACCAAACGCTTTCACACACACACACACACACACACACACACACACACACACACACACACACACACACACACACACACACACACACACACACACACACACACACACACACACACACACACACACACACACACACACACACACACACACACACACACACACACACACACACACACACACACACACACACACACACACACACACATAAAAGAGAGAGAAAAAAAAGGAAGTAGCTGGATGGTTATAGGTTGTATCGTTTGGTTGTGTTGGATGACTATTGGTTCATCACTATGTTGCATCATAACATGAGGTGACGGCCATTAAGGAGTGATAAGTCCTCATCCAATCTTCCTCAGGAGAAAATCCCTTAAATTTCAAGAAGACACCTTTCACCTCTAATAGTTGGCAGTAAATCACGCCTTGGTTGGTGCATAATAACTTAAGTAATACGTAGACACATGCATTTTGTAGATAAGACTTTAAAAAATAACTGTAATAATGTGATGATTTGTGACGCTTAAACTGTATCATTGAATAATTATTGTTGGTGTCTGATATGAATTTGGTCTTCTCATCATTATTCCTTGCGTCATTGTCCTCCTCCTCCTCCTCCTCCTCCTCCTCCTCCTCCTCCTCCTCCTCCTTCTCTTCCTCCTAATCACTCGTTCCAGGTATTATAGCTGTGAATTTCTCTTCGTTGACCCCCGTAGACTCAACTTGCATCGAGAAACACACACATTTCCCTTCCGCATCTGGTGTCTGTGTAATTACTTTTGCTTCCGCTTCGTCCTGCAACTCTGTAATTTTCACTTTCTTAGTATTATTAATTTTTTTCAGATTGGTTTGCATGTTAAGCTTATTTGTTATTTTGTGGTATTTCTTCCTTTAGCGTTTTACGAATGAATTTATTTTTCGTTTCTCATTCCGCATAATTCTTCATTATTGAGTCTCTTGATTTTTTTTTTTTTCCTGTACTGTTTTCCCTCTTTCCCCTCATGTTCCTGTTTCCTTTCATTTCACCTCTACCACAGGCTTTTCTCCGCCACCCAGCTCCCAGTACAGGTTATTCAAGTTACTTATTACTTCCAGTCTAAATAAAGGACGCCGTCTAAGTGCATGACTCTTCTTTTGACGCTCAGAAAGACATGTTTTCTCTTCCACTTCCTCCTCCACTTTTCCTTTTCCTGCTGAAGACCACTGCCTCCTTCCCTCCTTCCCTCCTCCACTACTACCATCTCCTGCTCTCCCTCCTCCTCCTCCCCCTTTTCCTCCCCCTCCTCTTCCTCCTCCTCCTCTTCCTCCAGTAGTTTCCGTAAGCAGCTCCGTTAGAAATAACAGGTCTGTTTCTGTTTGTTAATCCATTGTTTAACCTTCTTAATATTTTTTCTCTCCTTTCATCCTTCTCTAAATTGTCCGCATCCAGGTTTTTTTCTTCTTCCTTTTCATCAAAACAAAACTGGAAGTAAAATAAGAGACGGTTCGTTCTCGGCGTTTTATCCAAGAATATTGTAACACAGAGTTCACCTGTATACCTTATGGTGTGTGTGTGTGTGTGTGTGTGTGTGTGTGTGTGTGTGTGTGTGTGTGTGTGTGTGTGTGTGTGTGTGTGTGTGTGTGTGTGTGTGTGTGTGTGTGTGTGTGTGTGTGTGTGTGTGTGTGTTTATGTGTGTGTGTGTGTGTGTGTGTGTGTTTGTGTGTGTGTTTGTGTGTGTGTGTGTGTTGTTTGTGTGTGTTTTTTCCTTTTTATGTGTCAGTTTTTACTGTAATAACACTACTGAGGCATTCAACACGTATGTAGACAAAACACGTTGTGAGATTTAGGAGAATGCGGTTACGTCTTCCCTAAATGGTGGAAAATTCTCCCATGACCCCTGCATTGTACTAAAATTATAGAGAAAAAATAAAGAAGTGCGTATGTCCATCTTACAGGCATATAATCACTCCAAGAGCTCCTTCAGTTTGTTCTGGTTGTACTGTATGTGTAGTGTATCCCTCTCAGGCCCTGTTTTCCCACCCAGTACCTTCCCGGTGATGATTTATTGGCTTGATGGGAATGTTGTTTATCTGTAGGTTGCTTGAGTTACTT
>JAXIVD010000796.1:52500-55000 GCA_036785275.1 Cancer borealis
GAAGGGTGACTCTTTGGCTTTATGTTCAAGCTACAAGGTTTTGTTATTAATCTGAGGAGGATGAGTGGACGCATTCCTCTAGTAGTGTGTAGCTTGTGCGGGTAACGGAGCTACTTCTTCTCTGTCACACTGGACAACGCTGGCAGCATCTCACCTGCAGGACGGGTGTACAAAGATGCTTAGTATGTGCATCTGATGGGTATTCATAGAGAGAAAGAGAAAGAGAGAGATAGAGAAAAAAAAAATAACGTTACTCTAATATTAGATAATAAAGAAAAAATGTATCTGTGCAAAAGTGATATATATACGTGCTTTCTTGCTTATCTATTAATATTTATTTATCTGTCTCCGTTATGGTGACAATTATTTTGCTTTCTAATGATTATTCATACTTCATTGTTTCTCTATTGGTTAAATCTTACATTAAGAGTAGTATTGATTATCTGATGGTCTGGTCAGTACCTAAATCCCGTCCCATCACGCCTTCACCACTTCTCTGCACCTCATGACACACGCGATGCTCGGCCATTCATTTTTATTTTTTCCGCGTAACTTCATATGAATGTCGTCGAGGAGCAAAAGCCTGACAGTCAGTCACTCTAGTGCCCTCGACTCAGAGTATATTGTATGTATATTGGCAGATATCGGAAGTTTTTTTTTATATTATTCACAAGATTACGTAGACTAACCTGATAAATTAATGGGTAAGTAGAGGTAATTTGCAACAGTGCTTTGATAGGAAAAACACGACAGTTAAGCGATTACATTCTTATCGTGCATGAACACATAAAAAAAATAGATACATGAAAATTATGGATTCCGGGTTCCATCAATCAGAGCAGATATGACAGGCATGACGTGTAGTCTTAGAAAACGTGGACGGAAATCCTAGTAAAGCTTAAGTGCGCGTCATCCATCCTGTTGCTTCCAGGTTTAGCCTCGAGAATAAAAAGGGGAGTACCTAATGGGGATGAGCATGCATGCACACCAGGCCAGACCGTTGGTAATCGGCGTTGAAGCTCGGTTAAACAGAGATGATGGATGAGCACCTTGCTGACTGGCTGATTGAATGACTGTCAGTCCGACGGCCCATTATATAACATTAGGGCTCCTCATTGCCCATGTGGATTCAAAATTTCCTGCTCTGTTCGAGGCCTTCAAATGAATATTTCACAATCCATGGCATCGCCAAAAGCGATCTTGTTATATTTTTCGTGGGATCTCATGGAAACCGTTTTGTGGTGGAAAGCAGTGAAAGATCTGCTGTAAAATGAGTTTGTTGAGCAAGATGCGTATATATATATATATATATATATATATATATATATATATATATATATATATATATATATATATATACATATATATATATATATATATATATATATATATATATATATATACATATATATGTATGTATGTATATATATATATATATATATATATATATATATATATATATATATATATATATATATATGTAATCTATGTTATGCTAAGTATAAAGCTTATAGTACTTGTAAGCTATCTACTGCATGGCTCTGATGACCTGTAGGCATTTTTGAGAGCCGTGATGATGGTGGTTGACCCTCGCTCGTTAGTGGTGCAGGCAGTATTTTTGAAGTGATGCCTATGGAGTTTCATGCCGCCCCCTGAAGTCTTCGATGACAGGGTTGAATAGCAGCATGTGGGTTTCTTCGGCCACCCGACGATAACTTGAAAAATGGCCAAGCTCCGGTGGGATTCAAACTCGGGACATCGAGCTCACAACGTTTGTGCTGTGACCACTTAGCCACTGCCTTCCCTAATATAGTGCAAAGTATACTGAAGGCCAGTGTATCCAACATGCAATGATTGTAGAATGGGTGAGATAAGACTGGTTACTTGCGCTGTGAAATGTGTGTAAGAGAAGGTTGTATATTCCTTGGTGGATGTTGGCGAGAGTTTTGCAGGACGTAAAGTGGTTTTGACGCTAAGCTGACCAGGTTAATTGGAAATTAATTCCAGGACAAACTGGATCTGCAGTAAATATATTCACGGGTGTAAAAAACATGGCTTGAAAATTAAGCTCATGCCATATCCATCGAGATATAATTGGTAGGTATATTGTCTGCGTTTTTTTGCATATATAGTGCAGTTAGATAAAAATTGCTGTCAATGAATTTAGAATAACATTATAAATTATTTGTGCTTGTCATGCACATCAATAGATGTTCTCCAGAAAAATAATTCAGTGTTTCATATTTATAAGTTCATCCAGATTATTTTCTTTTTACCTTTCGCAATGACCCTCGATGAGCACATACTTAAGACCATAGAGTTTCTCTTCCACGCCCTGTACATACGTACAATTAAATTACTACATACTAACGAGTACATACTAACACCAAGGAAAGGTAACAGTGGCAAGGATAGAGGATATGAGTAATCAGAGGGAACAGAAGGCAATAAGAGACGAATAAAGGGAAGAAAATTAATTTTTCTCTCCATTCATCCTTTG
>JAXIVD010000796.1:57500-67500 GCA_036785275.1 Cancer borealis
TCACTGCACATTGCGCAGCTTGGCTCTACCTAAACCTAACAATCAAGTGACACAATGACGCTGAACAGAGGCGAGGGGCGGAGGAGAGGCTTTGCTTTACGGAAGACGAACTTAGCTAATCACCAATAAAAACTACCTCAGAAGACCGTAACGCACCACTCCAATTAGAGAGAAGAGGTTAGGAGGAGTAGGAGGGAGAAATCTGACTCTTAAGGGGAGTTAAGAGACATTTGGGATAATTAGAAAGCTCAGTGAGAGGCAGGTAAGCTGTTTTTTCGTTTTCTATGCTAATTAAAAGCTTTCCTCGCCACGTGTCTCACTCATTCTTTAGGGAGAGTTAGGAGACGGACACACGCGAAGAAAAAGGAGAAGGAAAGCAGACTAAAGATTTCGTGTCATCTTTACTAATCATGCTGGACACTTCATTATTTTATCACATTTTTCTTCCCAGTCGTGTAGTTTGGTGTTTATTTTAGGTCTATCCGTCGATGTCTGACTCCCTTAATACAGTCCCTTGTATAATTTTCTATTTAATTCCCTCTAGTACACACTCTTTACTATCTAACACTACTCAACAGGTTCCTCTTTGTTTCTATAAGTCAAAAGGAGAATCCGTAACGAGGGAGAGAAAGGAAATGGGATGGAAGGGGAAGGTGGTGCGAAAGAGCGAAGAAAATATAATAGGACAGAGCAAAACCGAGAGGATTAAAAGAGAAAGCAAAGCGAAGGAGGGAAGAGATGGGATGATAAAAGGGCACTGCAGCGCAAGAGAGAGGACAAAACAGGGTGGTGCAGGGGAGAGGACAAGGTAGGGTGGTGGAAGGGAGAGGACAAGATAGGGTGGTAGAAGGGTCAGGGATGTAAGCGCGATTAGCACGACAGACGATGAGTTGGTAAGTAAGGATGACGTAAGGGACGAGGGACGACGGATCAGGTGCGGCAGCGAGGGCAGGGGAGGGAAAGTCATCTCATTCTTCACCACTGAAGCGGATCAACAGCAAGACATTCGCCTTTGCAGGGTATAAAAAAAACTGTAGGTTACGTCGAAGCTTACATTAATGCCTCGTGTTTGCGACGGTCAGGTCAGCAACAAGAACGACCGTCAGTCTCTTGCTTAGTTTTTTGTGACAATCGAGGAAAAAACTTGACGCCCTTGTTTGTTGTTTGTGATAATCGTGTTTTCTAGTATTAAGTTTATCGTTTTCTCCGTAAATATACATCAATCATTCGGTTTTTTGTAACCATACTTAATCATGAAATCCAGGGAGCTGTGAAGTAGGATTTGCTACTCTTGCCCAATTTTTTGCCCTAATCCTCCAATCTCTGCGTCTGCTACTTCGTCTCCATTCAAGCGAGGAACAAAAAGGTAGCCCATGAGAGAAACGCACGAACACCCTACAAGGAGTGATGGTGTTTTCGTTGGTGGTGCTGCTGCTACTGGTGTTGAGTGTCTCGCCTGTCGTGATGTTGGGCTTTTGCGCTGCAGTGACTTCTTGAAGCCTAATGCTATCGATGTGCTGATTCTTTTTTCTTAATCTTTTGGCCTTACTTATGGCGTGTACCTTTTGATGTGTTACTGCTACAGCTACTACTACTACTACTACTACTACCACTACTATTACTGCTACTGCTACTACTACTATTACTACTACTGCAATCACTACTGCTATTATTACTGTTACTTCCACTGTTGCTCTTTCAAATTTTATTCTTCTACGTATCGTGAATGAAAAAATGAAATATCACCTTTACACTTGCTACAACCACTTCACCGCTACCACCACGACTAACATAATCATTATCATCTCTGGGGCCGGGGTTGAGGGGGAAAGGGAATAGAGGGTGTGTGAGGCATGCAGCAAGGGTAGGGGGAAGGGAGTGAAGTGAAGGGGTTACATAGCAGGGAAACTCCAATAATTGTTGTTATTTTGTGATGGTTTATTCACGTTTCCGCTGCGTCCAGGTGTGAGAGCGAAGGTGTGAGCAGGGGAGGGCGTGCGAACAGGACGTGGACAATACAGTATAGGTCTAAATAGAGGTGGAGGGAGGAGGGTGAGAATGGGAATTAAGTGTTATAACGGAGTGAAAGTAGGAGGAGGAGGAGAAGGAGGAGGAGGAGGAGGAGGAGAAGGAGGAGGAGGAGGAGGAGGAGGAGGAGAAGGAGGAGGAGGAAGAGAAATACAAGGGAATATAAGGGAACACAGACAGCAACAGACCTTAGGGTCCCTGCGAAGACTGTCTGTTATAACTACGCTACACTAACTACTTGAATTAGAGGAGGAGGAGGAGGAGGATGATGATGATGATGATGATGATGATGATGAGGAGGAGGAGGAGGAGGAGGAGGAGGAGGAGGACGACGACGAGAAGGAGGAGGAGAAAGAAGAAGCAGCAGAAGAAGAAAATGAAGACATTGAAAGTGTGCAAGAAAGAGAAAAACAAACTGGAAAAAAAGGTTGAATGATAAAGGAAATGGAAATAAAAGAAATTATAATATTGAGTCCATTATGTTGTACAAAATACAAACATAAAACCTTGGAAGCGAATGAAAAAAGGCGGAGTCAGAAAAAAGACGGAAGTTGTAAAATTTCTGAATTACACAAACAATGCAGGAATGCCACATCAAACGCCAAACTACAACATAATGAAGAAATATTGCGGAAAAATGAACCTATATTAAACAAAAAGAAATGCATCTCCTCCAGACATAAATCCACGAAATTGAGGGAGGATAAAAAAACAAAAGAAAGAGAATGTGCGTAAGAAAGAAAAAAGGGAGACACATGAGGCTCAATCAGTTTTGACTAGAGACAGGTGAGATGCAGGCCTAATTACCAGGTGTCCTCCCGTGGGAACTAACGTGGATGCGGTGACAGTACGCCTGGCCAACGTCATCCGTCAGGTATCGAGGAGCATGGAGCGGGACGGGCTACAACAGAGAGAGAGAGAGGGAGGGAGAGAGCGAGAGCGAGAGCAAGAAAGAGAGAGAGAGATGGGATTATAGAGCACGGTAAAGAAAGGTGAGGAGGGAAGGGTTGGGGTAGATATGAGGGAGGGGAAGGAGGTCGTAAAAGCTTGGTTACGGCGAGGACTGTGGTCACGGATGCGGACGAGATGACGTGAAAATGACTTAACGAATGAATGACAAGTGTGGGAGGAAGGTCTCACGGCGCATTGTACAGGTGGCGTGTGGTGGACTTAAGTAAATATTGTGCTTTCGCGAGAAGAGCTGTATTTTCCCACTTCCTACTGTTTATGTGTGTAGGAGATGTATCAGGGAATAAATATTTCTTAAAAGTATGACTGTTGAGGAAAGTGTTACGTCGCTAAGAAATGATAGATGCTGAAAACTTTGATGGTCAGGTGTAAAACGAGTATGCTTGTGGCTTATATATTTCTTTCTTCATAGAGCACAACTAGTTTTTCTCTATAAGCAAATCACTATGTTTGCGACTACGACTATTTTTTGTGTCTGCATTTTGGACAGAGAATCATACAAACCACACAATTGTTTTTTTTTGTGATTTTTTTCAGCATGCATAGTTTCATGTCATATCTTATATAGCTGCCAATTCTTACATGAACATTAAAGCAAGGTAATGTTCTAAAAAAAAGACAATCTGAAATCAGCTACCACCATAAGAGACCATAGAAATATAATTAAGTTCTCCTTACATATAGTGCTGTGTTTATTTTCTTATCAATGAGCGACAGAAGACATGTTAAATATTCAGGAGTCTAATTGCTTGTGCATATGCGTCTGTGTGTGTGTGTGTGTGTGTGTGTGTGTGTATGTGTGTGTGTGTGTGTGTGTGTGTGTGTGTGTGTCTGTGTGTGTATGTGTGTGTGTGTGTGTGTGTGTGTGTGTGTGTGTGTGTGTGTGTGTGTGTGTGTGTGTGTGTGTGTGTGTGTGTGTGTGTGTGTGTGTGTGTATGTGTGTGTGTGTGTGTGTGTGTGTGTGTGTGTATGTGTGTGTGTGTGTGTGTGTGTGTGTGTGTGTGTGTGTGTGTGTGTGTGTGTGTGTGTGTGTGTGTGAAGCTGGTGATAATGTGGTGTCTTGGAGCGACAGGAAGGCAAGACAAGTAGTAACAGAAAGTCTCCAGAAGAACCGGTTTGAACACTTGCGTCGCGTGGAGGGCAATGCTTTGGGGACAAGTTAATCTTCTTCGCTCGTCATGATAACAAGTGTTACCAAAATGACGTGCGTGGTGATACTCGCACTAACATACAGTTGACGGAAAGTTTGGCTTCATTGATCATTATTGAATAGTGGGGTTTATATATATATATATATATATATATATATATATATATATATATATATATATATAAATATATATATATATATATATATATATATATATATATATATATATATATATATATATATATATATATATATATATATATATATATATATATATATATATATATATATATATATATATATATATATATATATATATATATATATATATATATATATATATATATATATATTTTTTTTTTTTTTTTTTTTTTTCCCTGATCACTAGCATGGTGTTTTTGATCATGTTCATGAATTGTAAGTGTTTCCATTACTCTTCATTGAGTCATATTTACATACGCATAAGTACATTTTTCATGCTTAGTAAGTCATGCCAACCACCATTTCAATGCCTTTCACTTGAACTATAAGTAATCATCTTAATGTTAGATTCTGAGTCACGAATGACAGAAGGTCGTGAACTTAAGGATTAGAGAGAAATGTGCTGAGAAACAGCAACCGGAAACACAAACTTAGATGGTAATGATTTGGAAGTGTGTGTGTATTAGAGGGAAGATAAGTGGGCGTACGTGACGAAGGGAACTGTGAGGGAAGTGGATTGAGAATTTGTGAGAAAAAAAAGAGTTAATGTTGGAAGTAAAATATACGCAAGCCAGTGAAGGTGATGATGACAGGCTGGGAATAAGGAGTGTGTGGTGTGATTTAATGACTGTGTAAGCAAACGGAGTATGAGAGAGAGAGAGAGAGAGAGAGAGAGAGAGAGAGAGAGAGAGAGAGAGAGAGAGAGAGAGAGAGAGAGAGAGAGAGAGAGAGAGAGAGAGAGAGAGAGAGAGAGAGAGAGAGAGAGAGAGAGAGAGAGAGAGAGAGAGAGAGAGATTGGGGGGAGGGAGGAATATAAACCCCAAAAATGAAAGATGGTTGTTTGGCTGAATGGATGTCAATAACTATAGCGTTGCACCTTCTTATGCTTTATAGGATAAATTATTTTGTAATCCTTTAAATCACTTATCCGCGAATCTTCATGTTGATGTTCCTCGCCAGCCAGTCAGCAAACTCCCCGGAAATATGCACGGGAGACTCTAAGACAGTACACACATCCAGTTGATTGCGAGTGTTCAACCGCTTATGGCGGGATAACAAATTAACGTTTTTTCAGAATAACAATGCAACTAATGTTAATTGAGATAGGGATGAGGGAGCATCCGGTCGCTAGTCTAAGTATTGTAAAATTGCCTGCTCTCTGTTGCCGAGGAAGGCGAGCTTGTGGAAAGGGGTACGTGGGAACTTGTACTTGGCAACAAAGGCGGCGTAGAAGATTATGGTATTATCGTGAAGCGACTGGAGGTGTTCCATACTCGAAGGAGAAAAATCCAAAGCAGGTGGTGTGCAGAAGATAACAATTCGTAAACACATATAACAAACAAACAAAAAACTGTAATTATCGTGTTTTATCATCGTATTCTAATATTACTTTTTAATTAACCATATTTTACCTTTACATTGTGCTGTGCTACCAGATAACCTCAGTGGGATGTGACCAGCTATTATCTGTCATAACGTAGCTCGTTACTTGCCAGCCCGACTAGCGTGTTAGGAAGACAAGTCGAAAAAATAAAAGGTAAATAAAAAAGAACCACAGGAATCACAGAGCAGCGAGGTGGTGGTCGATTCCGTGCATCATAAACATTAATGGAGTCGCTGGGACGCACATCATGTTTTAATGGGACAACTTGCGGATACATAATGGCTTGAAAAAGACCACCGGCGAGTACATTACAACTTTAACGAGAGACCATTGCCGGGCCATTCAACACTCACTGGATCTGCTACCGCCTTTATCAACACTGTCCTGGACCTCAAACAGCTTAATAAGACATCAGATGGTAACTAACGCAGGAGGTGTTTAAAAAAATTACATCTATTATACTATTCTGAATGGTCGGTAGTAGTAAATGCTGCATCATACGTCCGCCCGATGCATTTCAAGAAGTGCCAGATGGTGTGCATCGAGGCGAGAAAACGCTGGTGGCCTGGGGGTAGATGGGTTGGGAGATGGGTTGCTATCGTAAAAACAGATTAACAGAGATACTCCTCGAGGCAATAAAACTTTTTTCTGTCAATCAAGCAAGCGTGAGGAGGTATGGAAAACAGACTGGAAGTAAAGATGTAAGCATTAGAAAATATAAATGGCCAAAGAATCGTAGAATTGTATACTAGCACGTAATGCAGATTGTAATAACGAAACAATTGACAATAATTTTGAAATACATCACATATTTCTTTAGATTTAGTTAACTCTGATTAGTCAATTTGTATAGTTGCGTTAATCTTTTTTTTTTTTCCATTAACATGATATATATTCCCGCTTGACGTATCAGAGCTGTATTTCCTTTACATTTTTTTTCTCTTCTCACTGATTCATTTGTTATTCTTACAACAAACTCAACAATTTTTACTCCTACTTATCCTTAATTTTTTCCTCCCATTAACTTAAAACTTTGATAACTTTGCACAACAGTTTAATGGTAGTTTCTCTGTCTGTCTGTCATATTTTTTCTGTCAGTTATTTGCGTGGTCTGTTTGTCTATCTATCTGTCTTTACCTGTGGTTGTCTGTTTGTCTGTCTCTATCTGTCTGTCTGTCTGTCTGTCTGTATATATGCATGTATGTATGTATGTAGGTATCTAGGTATTTATGTATGTATATTTGTCTGCGTATATATGAATCTGTATCCGTTACATGTAGGTTGCTGTTTGTGTGTTTTCTGTCTGGCTGTTTTTCTTTCTGTATCTCTTTTTCTGTCTCTGTCTCTGTTTCCTAGATTTTCTGTATTTTTTTCTATTTGCCTGTATGTCTATCTATTTGTTTGTTTGTCTATCTGTCTGTATTTCTGTCTCTTTGCCTGTCTGTCTGTCTGTGTTTCTGTATGTATGGGTATCTGTTTGTTTGTTTATTTGTCTGTTAGCCTGTCTGTCTCTGTCTATATGTTTTTCTCATTTTTTATCTCTCTCTCTCTCTCTCTCTCTCTCTCTCTCTCTCTCTCTCTCTCTCTCTCTCTCTCTCTCTCTCTCTCTCTCTCTCTCTCTCTCTCTCTCTCTCTCTCTCTCTCTCTCTCTCTCTCTCTCTTTCTCGTTCTCGCTCTCTCTCTCTCGCTCTCTCTCGCTCTCTCTCTCTCTCTTATCTCTTCCCAAAGCAAAACTTGGAGCCTGTCTTGGTGCCGCATCTCAAGTGACGTTCCAATTACACAGGGCTAATTATGCTTTAAGGCAGCAGGAGGAAACAAGTGTGTGAGGATAATAGTGATGAGGGGACGTTGTCGGTGAGGAGTGGTGCACAGCGGGAGGTCTTGGCTGGGACCATCATTCTAAGCCGGCAGAGGTAATTTGAATGAGTACTCGGCATGTACCAGTGGAAGATCGTCTGCAACGGTTCGCCCTTTGCCTTAGCTTGGGGCGCGTCTTTAAGAAACTAGCCGGCGGGGCGAACACAAACGATCCTGAGAAGCAAGGTTATGTCGGCACCCTGCCTCCCTGCGCTACTGTTTTCCTCCACTTAAGGCAGTTACAACTAGTAATTAAAATGTTAACGTTTTCATTTTCTTTTCGTGATTTCTTTTCTATTAAAAAAAATGCATTACAAATTATGTTTTAAAGTCGTCTCCATTATGGATAAAAGTGCTTTATTTTCTTCTCTCGTGCATGATTAGATTAACAAGGACACCCTGGAGTGCATCCTCGTGTTGCCAACTCTCAGCAAGGTCACGTCGCGTACTTCACCTGTAGGCTATTGCCGCATCCGACGCTGAGGCGCGTATCTCTTCAGTGATCTACCTGTCATCTACCTGTTCATGCCTGCTATGGTTGACTGAAGCAATAATCAAACTTTTTAATCCTCTGCTTTCTCGGTAATGAATTCATTCTCACTTTCTTGGCGGTATAATGAATGTTATTATGACTTATCATTTTGCGCTGCCTCCTCAAGAGATATTTAAAGTTAATGTAAATTTTATGGCATTCTAAGCAACTGTAATGACTGCAGCACAAGAAGGATGTAAATATTAGACTTTAAAAGGTAACGCCATCTCATATTACTCATTAGATCAGATATGTGCATATTTTCTTATTCATTTTGATATAACAATTTAATGTTCTTAAGTGGTTTAATTGTACAGGGAGTGGCAGCCCCGCCCCCTAAAGCGAGGCTGATAAATGGACTAAATGATCACGTGCAGGAGCCTCGACCGTCCCATCAAACTCGCCGATTAGAGTTATCGACAAAATCAGAATAGAAACAATAAGTTAATTTAGAGTCTTGCACAAACGCATCCTTTCTTTTGATGCGTTGTGTGGGACTATATGTGTTGGGGTGAGACGACCGTAGTTTAACAAGATGACCTCAGCGACTTTCTGAATATTGCCTTTCTCTACTGGCTGTCAGAGCACATTGTTGGCCCTGCCGAGAAATTTCTGCATCAGTGGAACTCCAAATTACTGTGAGAGGTAAAGAAAGACGGAAGACAAAGTTGGCGGGATGGAAGCAGCTTACCTTAAATTGTTATGGACGTATCAAGGACCGCACGCCAAGATGCATCTCGACTTGCCTGGTTAGACGAGCTGCCACATTTCAAAAGATTTTTATCCCCCCTATCCCCACACACATGCACAGACACGCACACACATACACACACATACACATACACACACACACACATACACACACACACATACACACACACACACACACACACACACACACACACACACACACACACACACACACACACACACACACACACACACACACACACACATACACACACACACACACACACACACACACACACACACACACACACACACACACACACACACACACACACACACACACACACACACACACACACACACACACACACACACACACACACACACACACATTCATAGATCCCAAACACGCAAGCCATGATGACCACCTGTGCACAGCCACATTGGTGGGTCTTCTCCGGCCAAGCATCTCGGTCCCGCCCAGTGACCGCCGCTGGACTCATGACATCTATGGTGAGCATTGCTGTGGTCTGTGAGGGCGGCGGGCAGCACCTGCTAGCCTCGCCTTCACCTCGAACTGAACTCATAATATCTTGCTTTAAGCTGCTCTTTCAGCCGTGAAATGGTTTGGAGAATTGTTGAGTTTTTTTTTTCTGGAGCTGTAAATACTGATATAGAGTTAGATAACTTCTACTAGAAGCAGGAAGTTATACCTTAAAAAGACGATTATCTGGTAATTGTCGTTGTAACTTGTAGACATTGTGTTTTGTAGGTTAGCCATGAGCGTCCAGCGTGTTGCAGGATGAAGGTTTATATATTCGTGGTCGCACAAGAAGCTGATCACCATAAAGTGTCGCAGTTTATGAGTCAACACTGGGTTGGCGTGTGTGGTTTCATTTATAAAAGGAAGGTTGAGATGGCAGGAAATATGGTAGTCTAAATAAGGGGACTGTGGCTTTCAATATTTACTAAACTATATGAATGTGATCCGAAAGTATATCCTGCACGTGCACTGTAAGAGAAGGAATAATAACTGAAGGCGCATCGTTACCTTTCGTTGCTGAAAATAACTATCCTCATTCTCCACAGCAAAACGACTAAGTCCACAAACAAGACTGTAATATTATTTTGGTTAACAATATTTTATGAAACATCATTATTAAGAACATAGCAGCACACAAACTTACAT